>ML833874.1:30169-44865 GCA_009831015.1 Picea engelmannii
TCTACACTCATTTTCCTAAGTTGGACTTCGGGAAAATTTAATTAATCAACTTTGGCTAATGTTTCATTGTCCTCCTCCATGCTAGGACGCCACGCATGGTGAAGACCTTCCTTGCTATCCAATCTCAACAAAAATCAGCAATCTATGATGCTACACTTTAGAGTGTTATTGAGATGAAAAGGTCCATACTTAGTTGATCAACTATAATAACAATAGCACCCTTTCCTTCTAATAGGGGCGAGCCATAAATGAAGTCCATTGAAATTGCTTCCCATTTCTAGGGGAATGTCAAGTGACTGAATTATTCAAGAAGGATAACATGTTATGCTTTGTTCCTCTGGTGAAGGTCACTTGGCTACAAATTTTTCAACAATCTTTTCACAGTTTTAGTTAAAAAGGATGTGTACATTTCTATAAGTCTTTTCAAGGCCTGCATTTCCTCTTGCTTGGGACATATGTCCTGCCATGTCTTTTATGGTGAATGGAGAACCTTTAGAAAACTTCTATTTTTGAATATAATGAGGCCACTTTTGATGCTCCAACTGTCTCCCTTTTATTATAATTTATTTTGAATATCCTGTTGTAGTTGCTATATATTGGCGGCTATTCTCGTATCTTTGTTGTGCCTTCTATATGTAGGCTAGTTCAATTAGAGACATGGCATTGAAAGGAGGTTCAATTTTGCAAGTTTTCCCTTTTTGTAAGGAATTCTGAAATTAAGAGCTTGCCATTTCCTGTGCTCATCTATAAGTGTGTTTTGAGGGACAAGATGCTTCAAATTTAAAACAATTTATCTTGATGAAAAAATCGGTTCCTACTCCTAGCATGTACTGCCTCCACTTTGAGAATGCAAGGAATATTTGTTAGCATTTCTTTACTGTAGGTCGACATCCTTTGCTCGTGCTCACTCAGTTTCCTACTTCCAAATGTTAGTGGTTTACCACTTTGTGATAGAAGTACCCAAATACCCATAACCGAAGGATCCCATTCTGCCAGAAAAGGTTAAATTCTCAAGACGTTGAGGTTAGAAAGGGTAGGGTGGAAGAGAGCGCATCCTTAAGCCATTGAAAGGCTTCTTCTACTTTATCAAAACATTTGAGAGCATTTTTTTCCTTGAAAAGGTCTATGAGTGGCAACTCGGAAAGGCAATGGTTAAAACGGTTTTGACAAATCTACTATAAAAATCGCACTACAACCAACAATTCCCTCGGCATTTTGAGTAATTTAAGAGTGAACCAATTTTGAATTGCCTTTAATTTTGGCAAAATCAGCTTGCACCCTATTGACTGAAATAATGTAGTCCCAATATTGTAGGGAAGTCTTGCCAAACACACATTTGGACATTTTAGCATAAAATGTAATATATCTAATTACTATTATTACATTTAATAATACTACGTAGAATTGGGTTCATTAGGGTAGTCATGTCTCCTCTGTACTATTAGTGTTGTAAATATCATCGATTTCTCCCGACATCTTCGATTTTTCGAGTTTTTCAGGCTGCCAAGTTTTTCACATCCAAGTTTATGCTTGCCAATATTTTCCAATAATTTATAATAATTTTCCTGATATTTCCAATAAATTTCTTTCTGGACCCTTGGCAATATATTCCCCAAAACAATATTTGCAACATTGACTATATATATGACAGTCTTCTTGACTGCATATCACCATATCTTTTAATCTTTACTTTTAATATGTATTTATTTGTCCTTTTGGACTAAATGGCCTTGCCTTTACCTATAAATGTATATGACACAGTAATTACCATAAAGTACATCACAAATAGTATCAGAACAAGTTTGATCTCCAACCAGTAACCATTTTCTTGACTGGTAGCCAATGTTTAGCCCTATTTTGGCTATATTAAGCAATCTAAGGGCTGGTTAAGCCTTAGAGTTAATACCCAACATTTGGCCTTGAAAATTGGCATTCTTAATTCTTTATTATGACAAGACTTTCTAATAAACTAAGGACATAGACAATGACGCATATAAACACTAAATTATGTACAGAACATATGTGTTGGGCCCATTTGGTGTAACAAAGGTATCGTACCAAAATACTAATTAGCGAGAAAAAAATTATGTCTGAAAAATAGATGCGAAACTTCGCATGTTTGCATTATCATTAAGGTTATTTCTTAATAACCAAGGCTTAGTTTTTCTTTAAAATTTAGGAGGCTTAAGATCAGTTTGCTATTGTTTATGACCTTGCAATGAAAATGAAAAGGGATTTTTATTATTAACTTATGTTTGTCTCTTCCAAGCAGGGACAAAAAAGTTTCATTCATCACTGGTAGGAAGCCTTTAGAAACCAGTCATTAAAAGTTCCAAACCAATGAAGATGGCATCTGCATGGAACACCAAACTACCCCGGAACTATAGAACCAGTTCCTGAACCACCTGGAGGATTAGTTCATTTTAATAGACACAAAGTTAACAATGACATGTCCAACTAAGAGAACGGTGAAAACTCCATCAGATTTGTTTTGGGTCTAACCACATGCACACAGAAAACTAGAAAAACAGGGAGTGTATATAGGTGTAAGCAAAAGGAATACCTCTTCTAGACTCTTAGGCATCGGTTTACCCTGCTCCTTCAACTTTTCCATCTTCTTATTGGCTTCTTTTGTCCATGTAAATTTGGCCAGTGCATTCTCCACATCTGCAATGGTGCAGCTACAAAGCTTTGCTGCCTCTGCTTTGTGCTTGGCTTCCAGTCGCTAAAATGCATTCAAATTTCAAACAATTGCTCTTAACAAATTATTACGAGTGTACAAAGTCACCAATAATTTATATTTTTAAGACATGTACTAATTCACCATCTTTACTTTTTCCTTTTAGAACGAGCCAAACAAATTACAAGTTCTTTGACTCTTTTGGTACATCCAAAACTCAAACCAATGCTTTTACAGCCACGTTTTTAAGTCCTGCAAAGAATGTAGTATTCAAAAACAGTGTTACAACAATTTACCAACAGTTTTTCTAAGGTTTCAACCTGCCAACAATTTTTCTAAGGTTTCAACTGCCACCGTTTTCCCTTTTTCACATAACAAGCATAGAAGAGGAGTTTCACTAGACCTGACAGCTGCTCAGAAGCATTCCTTTGGGGGATAATACTCATAGTGTACCAACTTCCCAACAATTTATTTTCTCTATGTTCAACATGCTACCTATCGATATATCTGAAAGAGAGCCATGGGACCAGTCATGGATCTTTGTCATGAAGATACCATGTTAAAGGAAGAATACTAAGCACAAAGCACATCTAATTGTTGCAGTGTGTGATTCTCTGTCCCATTTACCATTCAATCTTAAAGGACTATAACAAAAAAAATCAGTTCAACTCTACAATTATCAAAATGGTATGTTCTGTGACTTAGCACCAACATCTTAGACGGGGAAACCTACCTCTCCTGAAGAATCATGGGAAGCAAGTGCTCTAATTATAGCTTCTTGCTTCTCAAAGGCGTCCGACATCGTCGCTTCGCTGCTGCGACCTCTAACAAATTGTGCCAGGGAACCCAATTTCCGAGCCTTCTTAAGTTCGTCGGCATAGTCTATACAGAATTACAAAAAGAAAAATGAGAGGGAGAGGAACATTGATTAGGGTTCCATATCTGATTCAATTTTAGAAGTAATATTCTCATCTTTTGAAAACCAATAAGACCGAGTATTACATGTTCTGAAAACCAACAGCACTGAACGTTATTCACTTCTGTCAATTCTGAAATGATTGCATTTGTCATCACTTCAAAGAGTAATGCTAAGCCATTATCACATCAACAGTGAAGAATACTTAATTTCACTGACTGCCAACAGAACTGGATACTATTGCAACTACTTGAAATCGGTATCAGTGATAGAAAATCATTAGTAGAGTAATTGTTAATGTGCAACGATAAATCCCACCATAGGGATATGCCTGGTAATACATGGCATAGATAACAATCACAAACCAGAAAGAGCCCTCAATGCATGACACCGATACCGCTGGCGATGTTAGTGACACTTACTCTCCAGTGTGACAGAGGTTGCAGCACCAGCAGGCTGAGAATCTTCTGGTTTTTGGCCTGTGAAAACTCCTTTGATCTTATCAACCCAGGAAAGGCGAGTAACAGTGGCCTCTATATTCTTCAGTGGAGTTGTTGTTATGCAACGGAATGGCAATAGATCTGCTGGGACTGGATGCTTGTTTTGTGATAAATGATGCCAAATTCCAGAGTAATGCAGTGTAAGCAGTCTCCTAGAACGTATATTGTAAAACCCCGTCGCCATTTTCATGTAAACATCAATAAGGTTCTCGGCTTTCCAATAAACCCACAGCTAAAACCCTGGCCAGTTGAAATCTTGGGAAGCTTTCATATGAAAATATTTGAAGTGAAGGAGAGGTATTGCCAAAGACGGTCACATTGTAGCGCTTCAAATGGGGTTTTTTTAAGGATAGTAATGTATGAATGGGCATTTGGCTAAACGTTCTACCGGCTTTTGGGTTTTCAATTTAGGAATTAACCGGAATCCGGGGTGATGTAAATTTGGACAAAATCTTTTTTGGGGTTGTCTAGCAGGAATTGACTGGAATTCGGCAATATAAATTTGGACAAAATCTCTTTTTGGGTAAATTGTCTTTCTGAATGCATAAATGGATTCAGCGTGCTGAAAAACCCTTAGGGCACTCGAATTATACAAACTTAGTCACTCAAATCTGCAAATCCAACCATTCATCACCAGATTTCGGGCAAAATCAAACCGAAAAAGTGGCCAGAAAACCCCCAAAAGGTAGAACGTTTAGACTATTGTGTATGAATGTAGGTGCAAAAATCGGCATAGGGAAGGGGAGCATTAATTGTGGGTGCATTGTGTGTTGGTGTTGTAACATGGGTAATGTTGATTGGGCTTAGTCAAGATCAAACCTACCAATTACCGATTCCCATGGTTAGAAAAAAGAAAAACATGGGTAATGTTGATATTAGTTGTACTCATGGAGAGGCCACTACAATCCTTGGTTGTTGCTTACTTGTGAAGATCTTTTTTATGTTAGTAAGACATTTTCGCTCTCTATGAAGTAAGGACTAGAATTAGACAATGACACGTATATATAACACCCAATTTCCCTACAAGTGTTGCAAGTGTAACCCAAACACAACCCTTTTCATTATGCAGTGCACCACCCAACCAACCTCTACTTTACCTCTCACACCTCGCTTAATACTCCTCAACCACTAACCTCATACACATTGAGACTATGCGAGCGAAAACCTTGGGGACATGGGAGTTATTTATACATTCAACAACTAGACATTGATCCCTCGAAGTTGAGAAGGATATACGTTGGTGTAGAGTGAAATATCATCGTAGAAAGAGGAGGAAGAAGATTGATGTAAAGGAAATCCTAGCATAGGTGATGGTAGCAAGATAATATGTAACATTGATAACAAGTACATGCCAAAGATGACTCATAAGACATGACACTACAATTGTCGACAATGGTATAGGTAATGCATTATAAACCATCACATCAACCCAAGGACTTGCACCCCAGAGCTAGTATTCAAATTGGCAAAGCTTTTGATGTGAGTAATGCCTTGTAAACCATATTTTCTTCATAATTATTATATATGTGGGATTATTCATAACACACACATCCATATGTTTGTGTGTGTTAACATTGTGGTTGGAGGGTTGGCAGGTGTGGGGGGATCGTCTATGATCCTGAAGGAAATCAAGAAGCTAGTTTCGAATGGGAATTTGAGGAAGCTCAAATAACCATATGAAGGCATTGGCTCTCCTCCAAGGTCTTAGGATTCTTGATGCCCAAAGAATTAGAAACCTATTGGTTATAGGAGACTCATCAATTATCATTAGGCACATGTGCCACTCCTCAACTCCAAATGATTGTAACATAACAAGGCTTATCTTCAAAATTTAATATGAAGCAAAGTGGTTTGAGAAGGTTGAATACTTCAATGTTCTAACAAAACACATTAAACAAGCAAACTATCTCACTAATGAAGCAACCAAATTGAACGTCGAAGTTCTTATGACAAAAGGGGGACTTTTTTATTTTTCCTACATTCCCTAGTTGAAGTCATGATAATCATAGAGAAAGGTTTGACGGTGGATACAAGACAAGACAAGTGGTGCAATGCATTTACAATGAAAAGATGGGCATTAATAACACTCAGGCTTTGGGTACCTTCACACATACATTCTCTTATGGTTGTTCAAGATTTTAAGTATCAAAGAATGGCATTGGTTTGGCAAGGTGGGATTATTGTGGTTTTTATTCCAATTTGTCTCACCCTGGTCTGCAATGGGGTAAGAGAAGAATGTGGTCTTTGTAGCTCAATCTTCCCTTATGATATAGGCATATGTGGGTTATGTCGAAGTTTTGGAATTCGCCCCCAAGTTGCATGCATTGGTGGATTTGTGGATTGATTTCTCTTTATGTGGATAGTTGGAGCTATTAGGGCATCATTTAAGGTTTGGAGACTCAAAAGTTCTCTCTAGGTTAGTATTGATGTTCGATTGAGTGTGTTGTCTAGCAAAATTTGGAAGAATGGGAAGTTGGTGGATCAAAACCACATCGAATGATGTTTCTCTTTTGAATCATTGGAATTGAGACGAATTATGAGGAGACATAATAGGCTTTTAGATGAAAATTAGGTACCAATTTCCAATTTGAACAATAGGTTACTAATCAAGAGGAGGCATAGAATTCAGGGCAAGCAACATTGCTAGAGATTATGACCTAACAAAAAAGATAGATTGAGAAATTAGGAGCGGATTGTGGTATTCTTTAACAATTGATCATGGGGTTTGTTAGGAGCACTCACTCTGAGGCATCACACCAAAGGATGTCTATTGGGTTTGTCCTTGATGTTGCAAGAGGTGAAGAAACAATCCAGTAGGTGCTAGGAGAGATGGAAATAGAGCCTATGGATCAAGAGCTCAATCCATCAATATAAGCCATGCAAGAAGCCCACATTGAGCATGTTTTTCTTTGATTTCAAGTTCATCTATGTATTATGGAAAGAGGTGAAGAAACAATCTAGTGGGTGCTAGGAGAGATGGAAATAGAGCCTATGGATCAAGAGCTCAATTCATCAACATAAGCCATGCAAGAAGCCCACATTGAGCATGTTTTTCTTTGATTTCAAGTTCATCTATGTATTGCAAGACAATTTTGATTATAAGCCAATTTTATAGGACTTATACTGGTAGGCTTCTTTGTTACACCTTTGAAACTGTTAGAACTGTTTGGTCTTTAGGCAATAGTTTTGAATTTTGGACAATTTTTGAAAGACTAGCTTCTAGTAAACCTCTTTTTGTGTGTATTACTATGTTGTACAATACTGCCACAACAACTTTTAAATATAAATCATAACCATTTCAGTTTAAAAAAAAACATTGCAATCAAGGGTGTGTGTGGTAAAATAGCTTACAACATCACATAGATCATATTGTAGGCAATGATAGTACTGCAGTGAAAGATGATGTTTTCACATCATACTATAGAAATTATAGACTAGCATACCCTCGAAGCGAGGGAAGGGAACACTGAAGATAATATAAGGTAGATATATTGTAAAAGGAAAGAACAATTTTTATTTATTTTTATATGTGTTGTTGGTTGTTATGTTTCACTAACGTTTTGAGGTCCAATTATATTCCACAATGTTTTGAAGTCCAAATGTTTAATACCTTTTAATTTTGGTTTCCTAACTTATATTAATGTTTTTTTTTGCTTCTTTTTGCCTCTAGTTATTTGTAAATTAGAGGAAGAAATACTACAAGAGAACCGTATCTGCAAATAAGCAACTTGTAATGACATTAAGCAGATTGATTATCATATACTAAAGGTAAAGGTTGGGAATATGACTGAGAAGGGTAAAAGGTGTCGTTTGTTCTGTTAGGTTAATGAGAACAAATATTTTGGACTGTTTTGTGCATTTTAAATCGAAGCAACATCTTGTTAGTTGCGAGGAGGAATGCAATAGAGGAAGATTCCATTATTGCAATGATATCATTACACTTCCACAAATATGCAACAAGAAATATGGAGTACCATGTGACCATTATTCCACTCACAAGAAAATAATACTAAAAAAAAAATACTTCCATAGTAGTTATCTCCAAATTTGCATAATTGCTTCCATACTAAACTGCTAACAAACAACAAATGCAACAATCTTTGAAAATAGTAGATAAGGATAAGGAAATGTGTAGATGAACTGATAAGGACTACAATGTGGAAGACACAACTCACAAATCCAATCAGCGCACATTCACCATTGTATGGATATGGAGTATGCTAGTTTATTATATACTAATTTTTTTATTTAAAATGCAAGGTATAATATTTAAATTTATTTAGTGTCATTTCCCTTTCTCCAATCAACAAAAGATTGCATAGTTTTACTTGTATGGAAAAAAGATTAAAAAAAAAAAAAAANTTTCAAACAATATAATAATACTACTTTATCATTGTTTCATAGAGTTTATATATTAGTTTTGTAACTAATAAATCATTTTTCTACATCATTGTTATTTCTAATTTATTTACTAATTTTGGAAGTTATTATTTCTATCTTTTACAAAGTCTATCCTAACATCAAATTTAGTGAAAAATGAACCCTTCTTGACATGAAATTCAAAAAAACTCTACAAACATCATATCTCGCCATGTTAAAAAAACACTATAAATATCATATCTCACTATCATATCTCACTGTGTTAAAAAGACACTACAAACATCATATTTCTACCAAATAAATGAATATATAAATAATATATGAATATAAGATGTAGCAGGCCTTGAATTAACAATTCAGTGTCTATGGAACGGAAGCTGTTGTTAGTATGGGATTGCTATTATTCAAATTAAAATATAGCTCCATATGGTGGACTGGCTGATTGGGCGCATCAAACGGCTGCAAGTGACTCCAATGTTTGAAAAGATGGCAAGCGTCCAAACGCAAGCCCCACACAAAAAATTGGTCGATCAATGTCACCTAGGGAAGTTTAGAGACAGAAAAAATCTAAATCATTTGAAATCACATTTATTTATCCAGCTTTGTGAAGAGCAAACAATTTTGACTTTAACTATCCGTACACTTTGTGAGGAGCAAACAATTTTGACTATAATTATCCATCCTTCACAAATCATGACCGAAACTATGTTAGAACCATGTTTATGTTTATTTAGAAGTAGGGTAATTTAATGCAACAAACATAGCTTATTTTCCAAACAAAATTACTTTAAAGTAATTTTGTAAGATTTTTGATGGATTTTTCGAAGTACATTTTTTTGTTTTTAAGTAAATTTTTAAGATTTTTTTATTATTTTGGTTGTTTAAGTTACACTATAGAATTGTTCTATAGAATAAAGACTTAAAAATTCATTTATATTGTCAAAATTACAAGTTGCAAGTTACGAAATTTCATTATTAAAATAGTTATTTGTTATGGTAAATCTGCTAAATTATTGGCAGGGAGATTAGTTACAAGAATAGATTGCTAAATTAATTTCATACGACTCTAATAGCCCAATCTGTCAATGGAGCCTCGGTTAACTAATGGCAACGTTGATGTATGGCAGGACGTTGTCAGGCCTTTGAACCAGAGACACTCTAGTCGTTTTCAAACAACAATCAACTTAGACAATGTTCTTAAAAAATTCCTTGGTATTAAAAAATTTTGGAACTCGGTAATCGAGTATATGTAACACTATAAATTATTTTGACAACAAAGAACAAGCTAGGAACGAGGATATGACAAATTGGATTATGGGATGTGTTGTCTCCACTACATATTCAATTCTAGTCAATGGGGAGGCTTCAAAGTTTTTTAAAAGTGGAAGAGGTATCAGAGAAGGCTGTCCGCTATCACCTCTCCTATTTATCCTTGTTATGGAAGCTTTGAATTTACTTTTAAAAGATAGCCAAAATGCAGGGTTATTGTCTGGTATAAAAGTATCAAAAACCATGAGGATCTTGCACATTCTATTTGTTGACGATGTGGTCATTATGACCAATGCAAATATGCAGGAATGGTGGGAAATTGACAAGATCTTGAAATGCTTTTGCCTATCACCAGGTTTAGCTATAAATGCTACAAAATCCACTTTTCATAAGGCTGGACTCTCAGACTTGGAGCTGTTACCTTTCAAGGCGGTTTTTCCTTACACTTTCTTATATTTGGAACAAGGATTTAAATATCTGGGTTTTTATATTAAATCTGGATTCCAGCGCTGCGAAGATTGGGGTTGGTTAATTAAAAAAGTTGAGAAAGGATTAGTAATTGGTGCTACAGGTGGCTTTCCATTGGAGGGCGTTTTACTCTACTGAAGGCCATATTGGAGAACCAACCAATTTATTGGTTATCACTTGCAGTTATCCCTGTATCTATTCTAAACTTGCTGAGAAAACTGATGTTTAACTTTCTTTGGAAAAATAATAATGAGTCCCATCAAATACATCTATGTAATTGGGAGCAAATAACACAACCAAAGTCATATGGAGGTTGGGGTATCAGAAATATTTATGACTTTAGCAAATCTTTGGTTGTTAATACATTCTGGAGAGTTCTAAAGGGGAATGGTATATGGCATAGGGTCATTCGAGACAAGTATTTAAAGAACAGATCAATGGTCACCTGGTTCAGATCAACCACATTCCAGGTTTCTGGAGTTTCTAGAATCTGGAGTAGTATGATAAAAAATGTCCATCTTATTAATCATGGTTTGTTCTGGAATCTGGGTAATGGTAAACAAATTGCATTGGGGAAGGATCACATTTTAGGGATGGGGGATTCTTCTTTTATTTCGAGAGAATTGCAATCTGCACTTGATATTCGAAATATCAAGACACTTGATCAAGTAAATATTAGCACAGAGAATCAGTCCCCGACAACAAACTGGAAGAACAACAATGATCTCGGCCTTACTGGAACTTTAGGTATGGAATGGGATCTTTATAGATTGGACCTTATAAAATCAGGGGCTTTTTTAAATGCAGAGAAGGATAAGCTAATGTGGTCTGGAGGTGATGATTCAGGCATACCAACAGTAAAAAAATTCTATTTGAACATTATAAAAACAAAAAAATTGACTAAAGTCGAGTCATGGAGGAGATCTATCTGGCATTGGAAGATGTATTTAAAAATTAAAGCTTTTATTTGGCTCACTTTAGAAGGCAAAATTCTAACTTGGGACTCGCTTCAAAATAGGGGCTGGGAAGGTCTGGGTCGCTGTCCATTGTGCAAGTCAGATTCAGAAACCATATCCCATCTTTTCATTCACTGTGTATTTGCTAGAACTACCTGGGCGTACATGATTAAAGATATGAAAGTAAAGGATTGTTGGAAGGGAAATCCACTATTGGAATGCATGAAAAATTGGCATGAGGAGATGTCGACTCCATCACAGACTTTTGCACTCATTTGCTGGAACATCTGGACTGAGCGTAATAAAACTATCTTTGAAGACCATAAACCATCCTCTCTGGCTATAGTTCACAAAATCAAATTTCAAACAGAGTATACTGTACACGCTCAGAAAGTCAAATTTCCTAGGGATTGTTTGATTACTCAGGAAAGAGGAGTTGTACTAGCATGGTTTGATGGTGCAACAAAGACGGATGGAAGTCAGTGTGGAGCAGGTGGAGTTATAAAAAAATTGGATACAAAAGTAATAAAGTGGACACTAAATGGTGGCAAAGGTACAAATACAAAAGCTGAGCTTCTTGGGGCTTGGGCAACCATGTTTCTTGCACATAGTTTAGCTATCACTGGAATTCACATTATGGGGGACTCAAAAGTTATCATTGACTGGCTTCTAAACAAAGGTAAACTTCAGGTTTCAGCATTGGAAGGTTGGAAAAAGAGAATAAAAAATCTATCAAAGAATTTTAGATCCATAAATTTTTAGCATATCTATAGGATCTTTAATGTCGAAGCAGACAACCTTTCCAAGAAGGCCCTGGAAGAGAATGAGGACTATCTATTCTATCACCTATGGATAAATGGAGTGGAAGGCCTCATAAGACAGATTAGAGTTCACTATTTATCATGTGGACTTAAAATCAATATGTGTTGGCATATTAGTATTTTTGGTCATTATGTGGTATAGTGATTATTATTAGCCGGATAAACTAGAAAAGGGCTTGGCTTTTTGTTTTCGAATGTTGCATAGTACTGAGGACGAATCCAAAACTCTTATTTTTTGTTATTTTGCAAAGGTTATGTTGTCTTACTAGTTGTGACAGATTTCGTGGACGAAATCTTTGTGTGGAGATTAAAGATGTAAAAAAATTATATTGATAATATAATTGAGCAAATTTTTTCCTGGAAAAAAGCTAGGAACGACAATAGTATATTTAAAAAAAAATAAAAATTGAAATTTGAAGTAATTTAAAAATATTGTTGTTTTGTGTTTCTAGATTCATAAGCAATGACTAATTATTTAAATTTAAAATTATAAAAAAATTGTTTACAATTATTTCAAAATTAAAAACATTATACCTTTTATTATTTTTTCAATATTATAATTATAATTAAATTTATAATGAAAATCAAATTTAAAATATTTATTATATTTATATTAAAACTTTGTTTAGCTGGATAAATGCACATATCTAAACTTGAAATGAAAGACCGTTGTTGATATCCAAAGTACACAGGAAGTCAAACGTCTGAATAAACTTGAAGTGAGGACCGTTGATGTCCAGATATCTGAAGTGAGGACCCGCCCATTTTCATTATAAATTTAATTAACCTCTGAAGTGAGGATTATTATTTACACCGAATGTAACAGTTCTCTCAACTCAACTCGGCTCATTTCCTCACGGAAAGCATGACTAAGGGAGAGAAAAGCAACAAAGGAGTTGGAGGAGAAAGGAAAGGAGGAAGTGTCATAGTCACAATCCATACGTGTCAAACTTCAGTAGGATGCGAAAGATTCGGAAGAGGAAGTTTCATAGTCAGAGTCCATATGTGTCATGCTTCTGTAGGATGCAGACAAACGACGAAGGATTGAAAAGAACCCTCCCTTAAAAATACACCATCATTGTAATAACAATTATTAAATATAAATCACGACATTGAAACCATCATCAATGTTATTATTATAGAAAGGGAGGATACTTTCACATCAATTCAAAGACTTATACATCAAAATTAACTTTCAAATAAGCAAAAATTTGGGTATAGACAATAACTTATGAACCCCTTATTCCCAACATACACATGACAATATTTTAGTGACATGACAATAGTTAAAAAATACTATAATCTCCTACACAATGTTAAAGCTCTTCCACACCTTATAGATGTATAATTATTGATCTTAATATTTCTAAAGATTCGTCAATCTTAGATGTTAATAACGATTTTAGTTCATCTTTAACATCTTTCTCAAGTATTAACAAAAGGATTTTGAGAATATCAAGGTTTATTGTTAATACTTCATTAATATAGGCCACTCACGTGGAGACATTATTTGACAAGGTTTAGTTGTTGATATTTATTATAAATGTAAATGATAAACTCGAGGACAGGTCTCGTCCTTGATGCTCTTTATGTTGCAGGATTTTATGATAGTTTATATATCATATGCTTGTGGTGTGTACCATCTTGTGTAAGGTTCAAGCTATAACATCAATGTGACACATTGATTCTAATTGTATTATCATGCTAACATTATAATACATGTACGCATCGATGTATAGCTCTATCATGACCAATCGTACCCCATTACTTAAATCCATGCATATTTAATGGTACGATGGGATGGATAAGATTTATCCTCTTCCTAATAATAATAATTAATATTATATTTTCATTAGATATTATCTACTTTAATCTATTTCTTTAATTAATTATATTGTATTATTACTTATTTAATCTTTTTAACTTTAATCTATTTCTTTAATTAATTATATATATTATTTATTTAATTTAAATATAAATATATATTGTTTTTTTTACTTGAAATAATTTATTAATAAAATTTTATTAATAAAATTTTGATTTCAATTTAATTTACATTTTAAATAAAATAATCATTAATTATGAAACGCTTAAATGATAATGAATGTTAAAGTTGATGGTTGCCCTCGAATTATTTAAAGTTGATGGTTGCCCTTCAAACACCTAAAAGATGGAAAATGCTAAAGTTTAAAGTTGAAAGGTTGCTTTCACATTATTTCTCGTACATTGCCTTCGCTAACCTCCTTAAAAGCCGAAGTACTTTTGAGGGTGAATTGGTAATGTTTCTAACCAGGCCTGGAATTTCAAATTTATTTTACCTGTCAAGTGCAAATTTGATGACAGGTGTTCGTTTTTCATACCTGTCATTTTACGTTTTATGTAGATTTACAAGTGTCAATTTTTTTTACGTTATATGTTAATTTTCATGCCGAACATACAATTTTCTATAATAAAAAATAATCCAAAACACACTCAACAAAAACATTAATAATTAAATCAACACTAATAATTAGTAACTTGTATTATCAAAATGAAGCATTGTTGAATATTACATAGTACACAATGTACTCCAAAATTTTCTTTTAAAGAGTAATCACTCCAGTGAGATTTTACAAAAGAAATATCTTAAATGCAACACCTTCATCTTCAGATTTTACGAAAGAAACATTTCAAATGCAACACCTTCATCCTCAAGGTGACCTCAAA
>ML833874.1:63576-80864 GCA_009831015.1 Picea engelmannii
GGGCAACCTCCTTTTACCCCACTTAAATGTTCAAGTACAAGATGATTCAAAATGAAAATGTCTCCTTGGTATATATAGGAGACTAGGAGGTATAATTACAACTAATGGCCTAAAGACGACATAAATAAAATAACATTTCTAATCTAATATGCCCCAATTAAGGGGTAATAAATAACATTACTAATCTAATATGCCCCAATTAAGGGGTAATGAGCCAATATTAGGGCTTAACAGTGCGCCCTTGCTGGAAATTCCCCAACAGTACGACCCTGCTGTCCTCTGAAGCTCTAGAAGGAGATATGCTGAGAATAGAATGGTGTGGAGGAATATTTCATCCCTGAGACCAAGCTATGGAACAAGGTGAGTGGATATTTCACCACTGAGTTGTTCACAAGGGTTTGTACAACAAACCCCCAAACTGAATGCTCAAGAGCACTAACAAGAAATATACCAAAATCAGAATGAGTGATAGGTGCTCCCCAACCTCTTACTTATACTTTTCCTTCTAATTCTCTATTGAGTTAGGTTAACCTACAAGGCTAACTTCTATTCTTCTGTTGAGTTATATTTTACTCCTTTTAACCTATTTCTTTCTCAAGTCCTTAAAAAAAATATACTTTAGTCTAGTTGACCTTTCCCCTCAGTGTGAGACTATGGCCTAGTGGGGACACCTAGACCACCACGTCTTCCAAACCTCTTCTTCAAGAGGTGGGGGACATTACAGTCTCCCCTGCTTGAAATTGCTTGTCCTCAAGCAATTCCAAACCTGCTTCTCGTACCATCTGTTCATTCTCCCATGTGGCATCCTCAATGGGCAAGTCTTTCCACATGATCATATACTCCTTAATGCTTCTCTTCCAGAGCCTCTTTTCTCGAACTTCCAATATCTCTTCTGGAACCAGCACTAACTGACCTTCTTCGTCCATGGGAGGTAGTACCTCAATGGGGTGGACGTGTTGGCCGATAGCCCTCTTCAAGCAGGATACATGAAAGACGTTGTGTATTCGACTACCTAGTGGGAGTTCTAACTCATAAGCCACAACCCCTATCTTTCTGTTGATTTTGTAAGGCCCAAAGAAACGTGGTTGTAGTTTTTCTGCTCCGCTTCTTTTAATTGAAGCCTGCCGATAAGGTTGGAGCCTTAAATAAACCAAGTTACCCACTTCAAAAGTGCACTCCGCTCGGTGTTTGTCCGCCTGGACCTTCTGCTGGTTCTGGGCTCTCTGTAAATGATCCTTTAACTCCCGGAGAATGTCTTGGCTCTGTTGTACCCAATCTTGTACCATTGGTGCCCTACTGTCCCCAAAGGAAATCTTCGCAAAGGAAAGGGGATCATAGCTATATAAAGCCCTGAATGGTGTCATACCTATGGATACATGATGGGTGGTGTTGTAACAATATTATCCCAAGTGCAACCATCTGATCCATGCTTTCTGTTGTTCGGATACGTAATTTCTGAGGTAGCCTTCCACCCATTTGTTGACTATTTTCGTCTGCCCATCCGTCTAAGGGTGATAGCTGGTACTAGGAGTCAATGTCGTACCCACTAATCTTAAACAACTCCTGCCAAAATGTGCTCATGAATCAGTTGTCCCTGTCACTGATAATGGTCTTGGGTAGGCCGTGTAATCTGAACACCTCTTTGAAAAATAATTCAGCTACCTGTGTTGCGCTGAAGTCAGTGGCTATGGAGAAGAAGTGTGCAAATTTCGTCAATCTGTCTACTACTATGAAAATGCAATCTTTCCCCTGTGCCCTGGGAAACCCGGTGATGAAATCCATGGATATACTTTCCCATTTGTGCTCTGGAATAAGCAGGGGTTGCAACAATCCTGCAGGGTGCGTGTGCTCATCCTTGTTTTCTTGGCATGTAGTGCATTCTTTGACATGTTTAATCACATCTTCCTTTAGGCCCTTCCATGCAAACCTCTCTCTCACTTGCCTGTAAGTCTTACTGATGCCCTGATGTCCTGCTACTGGTGAGTTATGATAGGCATGCAATATCTTGTCTTTGGGAGATGATCTAGGAACTAAGAAAATTCGACCTTTGTAATAAATGAGGTCCTTTATGACTCTGAAGTTGTCATCCTGTATTTGCCCGTCCAAAAGTTGACAAGCGAACTGATCCTTTGCATATTCCACTATCAAGTGATCCTTCCAATCAACTGACATACCAGACATGGCAAAAATAGATGGCCTCTTGGATAATGCATCTGCTACTGCGTTGTTCTTCCCTTTGACGAATTCAATGTCAAAGTCGTAGGCTTGTATTTTGCTTACCCATTTTTGTTGTCGTTCATTCAAATCCTTTTGCTCCAATAGATATTTAAGACTGTGATGGTCTGATTTGATCACAAACCTTGCGCCCACCAAATATTGCCTGAATTTGGCTAGTGCATGCATGATAGCCAACATTTCTTTGTCGTAAATGTTGTAAAGTAGTTCAGGACCCCTGATTTTTCGGCTTTCATAGGCAAGGGGGTGCCTATTCTGCATCAACATAGCCCCTATACCTTCCCCCGAGGCATCACACTCCAAAGTGAAGGGTACGCCGAAATCTGGGAGAGCTAGGACTGGGCAGGTGCTCATGACCTCTTTCATCCTTTCCATCGTGGCTTGGGCCTCTTCATTCCATTTGAAGGACCCCTTTTTGGTCAGGTCAGTCAAGGGTGTGCACAGTTGAGAAAACCCTTTGATAAACTTCCTGTAGTATGTGCATAGGCCCAAAAATCCCCTTAATTCTGTGAGTGTCTTCGGAGTTGGACATTCCCTAATGGCTGTTATCTTCTCGTGGTGTACGTGTACCCCTTTTTCCCCTATGATGTGTCCCAAGTAGAGCACCTCTGTCATCCCAAACTCACACTTGGATTCCATGGCGTATAGTGATTGTTCTTCCATGATTGACATGATTTGGTCCACATGTCGAAGGTGTTCCTCCCACGTCTTGCTGTAAATGAGCAAATCATCAAAGAATACTAACAAGTGTTTCCTCAACTGCTTTTTGAACACATGGTTCATGCAAGACTGAAATGTGGTTGGGGCGTTGTTTAGCCCAAAGGGCATCATCAAAAACGCGTAATGGCCGTAGTGACACCTGAAGGCTATTTTTGAGATGTCCTCCTCCCTCATCTTGATTTGATGGTAGCCTGAACGAAGGCTAATTTTTGTGAAGTAGATAGCTCCATGCAACTCATCTAGTAATTCATCAATCTTGGGTATAGGGTACCTATTTTTTTATCGTCTTTTTATTCAAAGCCCGTAAGTCAATGCACATTCTCATCGTTCCATCCTTCTTCTTGACCAAGACTATTGAAGAAGCAAACGAGCTTGAACTTGGCCTGATGTGTCCCATGTATAGAAGCTCTTTGATGGCCTTTTCTATCTCATATTTATACTTCTTGGGATGCCTATAGGGTGTGGTGATAACTGGTTTAGCCCCTGCTTCTAGCTCAATGATGTGCTTGAACCCCCTGTTTGGTGGTACACCTGGAGGAATCGGCCCAAATACCTTATGGTGCCTATCTAGGGTCTTTTTAATATTCGGGGTGTAGTGCACCTTCCCCTTCTCATCCACCTGGGTTGAGATTTTACATTCTGCTACGTATACAATTTCTTCCCTTCTGAAGATGGCTTCCATCCTCTTGGTCGTGACCACTCGAGCAGAGTTACCTATCATGCCTCTGAGCACAACCTTTCGTCCTCCTTCCTCTACAAAGAACATTTCCATGGTCTTGTAATTGGTGGTGATAGGCCCTAAAGTGCTGAGCCACTGCACCCCTAGGATGATGTTGGTGTCGGGAAGATCCATCACATAAGCATTCTGAATTAGCTCATGCCTTCCCAAGGTGAGCTTCATACCTGGGATGTATCTGTCATAGGGCATAATGCCACCGCTTGCTACCTCCACTTTGAATCCTTCAAACTCTACTGTAGGTATGTGCCTCCTCTGTAGTAATGTTGCATCAATGAAATTGTGGGAAGCTCCTCCATCAATCAGAACCGAAACTCTTTGTCCCTGCAATACCCCTCTCATCCTAAAGGTGTTGAATTTGGGTACCCCCCTGATAGATGCCAAGGTGGCCTTCTCTCCAGTCGCAATATATAGTTTTGGAACCTCCTCTTCTATTGTATCTGAAGTTTCGGCCTCAATGTTCTATATCTTTCCATAGTCTTCCTCCTCTTCATTGTCCGAGGTAACCTCTATATAGTGTACCTGGCCACATCCCATACACTTATGTGATGGGTTCCATGGTTCCTTGCAAGTGAAGCATAGTTGCTTCCTCCTCAGTTCCCTCCTTGTGTTGTCATCTGTCCTGCCATGGCCCCTGTCAAAACCTTTAGGGTCCCGTCCTCCTTGATTCATTGGCGGTCTTTGATCTCTTCCTCCACTATTAAGGGGTGGTCTGGGTATGAATTTAGGTCTAGTAGTTGGACCCAAATCCCTCGTCTTCCAAATGGCCTCCTGTAGGTTGTTGGGTTTGAAGACCTTTACCCAACCCTTCAAGGGTTCCATCAATCCTTCTGTGAAAAGCATCATGAGCCTTGTCGGGGACATATCTTGTACCATAACTACAAGCCTCTAGAATTCATTAATATATACTTCAGTCGTACTTGTTTGCTTGAGTTGGGTGAGCTCCCAGAAATGCAGCTCAGGATCTCCTTAATCAAAATCTATCAATGAGCCTCTGAGTGAATTCTGTATAGGACATTATCTGATTGTGGCCGAGTGTGGTGAGTCCGTGATACCACCAATCGTGAGCCTTGCCATCCAAATACATAGTGGAAAACTTGATGGCCTCTATCTCCTTCATGGGGTTGAGCTGTAAATAGGTATCCAACTTTTGTACCCAATACTGTGCCGTCATCTTGGTCGTACCATCAAAGTATGGAATTTCTATCTTCCCTGCTCTACGTTCAAACTCAAAACTACCCCTGTGGTTTGTCCTAGGTTTATTTCTGAACCTGAGTTGGCAATACTGATCTAGGGACATCTGTCTTTGGACCTTCATATCCAAACTGTAGTATTCTTTGGTACTCCTTGCCATTTGTTCCATAAATTCTTCTACCTGTTCCTGTTGCCCTTGCTCATCTATGAATGTGGGCATGTAAGGTCTAGGGTTAGCTCTGCTACCTGAATGTCGACCAATCTAATCATCTGTGAATGTAGGTATGTATCGTCTCTGATTGACCCTACTACCCATCTGACCCTGGGCCGTGTCTCCGTCCAGACTTCCTTCGGATCTAACGACTTTCTCCGGATTATATCTGATCTCCTCATGGATTTCCCCAGATCCACCAGCCTCCTTGTTCCCATAAGTATCCAGGTTCCTCCCTTGATGAGTCACTTGCGTTAGAAGTTCATTTAGCTTGGATTGATTCTTGTTCATTATCTGCAGGTTTTCGTCAACCCTCTTCAAAGTTTTATAGAGTTCGGTCTATCCCCTTCTGCTGGTTTCATGGTACTCATCCAAGTGTTGGACCAATGTGCTTTCCGTAAGGTTGACGGATTGCTGGAACTTGTCAAATTCTGCTGCTATGCGAGCCAAGCCTAGAGACTCAAGGTCATCCCCTGACCCTTCCATTTCGGCCTTTGTTTCACTACTTAGTTTCATCCTTCTACCCATGAGAGCACCACTGTACCTCTGTATGTGATGATCCTTCCACAGGTTTGGGGGGATCGAAGCTCTGATACCACTGTAATGATCCCAAGCCAAATTCTGGCTTGGAATCACTAACGACCACTGGTTTGTCGATGTGCAGGTGTTTATTGAGTTATTAAGTGCATACAAGATTCATTCAACACATGAAGATCATCATACATTCAAGATATAGAAGCACAAGCAAAGATCTGATCCTTTTATTATAAGTAATGTAGGGTCAATACAATAGATGACCGATCTGGCATAAACCTCAGATGGTCGTACAAACAATAGATATGAGCTGCTACAAAATGCTCCCTTCAATACAAAAGAAGCCTCTAAAGGCTGGATAAGTAATGAATACCAGTATCAAGCAGGTCTGAATGTCAAACTCTCCAACTAGAGAGTGCCACTCTCCAAGTGGAGACTGAAGCCCTCAATAATTCGACCCTGATGGAAGAATGCTCCAAATGAGCCCAAACTCGGTCAAGTAATAGATCAGGGCAGTGGGATCCTCCTTCTGAAGTTTCAAGCCCAACGTCCAAGGCAAACCTCTCCATCTGCGGAATCTTCTAAGAGAGTTGCGCCCTCCTGAATAGCTAAATCGAACCCTCCTCAATGGTATGGTGCGCCCTTGCTGGAAATTCCCCAACAATATGGCCCTGTTGTCCTCTGAAGCTCTAGAAGGAGATATGCTGAGAATAGAATGGTGTGGAGGAATATTTCATCCCTGAGACCAAGCTGTGGAACAAGGTGAGTGGATATTTCACCACTGAGTTGTTCACAAGGGTTTGTACAGGAAACCCCCAAACTGAATGCTCAAGAGCACTAACAAGAAATATACCAAAATCAAAATGAGTGATAGGTGCTCCCTAGCCTCTTACTTATACTTTTCCTTCTAATTCTCTGTTGAGTTAGGTTAACCTACAGGGATAACTTCTATTCTTTTGTTGAGTTATCTTTTACTCCTTTTAACCCATTTCTTTCTCAAGTACTTAAAAAAAATATACTTTAGTCTAGTTGACCTTTCCCCTCAGTGTGAGACTATGGCCTAGTGGGGACACCTAGACCACTACGTCTTCCAAACCTCTTC
The DNA here is from genome assembly GCA_009831015.1 of Picea engelmannii. Lineage (NCBI taxonomy): Eukaryota > Viridiplantae > Streptophyta > Pinopsida > Pinales > Pinaceae > Picea > Picea engelmannii. The sequence continues at coordinate 70,309 of ML833874.1, forward strand.
TTCAAGAGGTGGGGGACATTACACACATGTAGTGTCTTATTGCTTAATCTTACCCGAGGCCTACAAATATTGCAGAGATTGGTGATCGTTGTGGATGTTGGTCTCCTTTCCCATCGAATAATGCTTCCATTTCTTTACACCTTCTTCAAAATCATAGATCTCTCTATCATATGTGACATGGTTCAAGACTATGCCGTGAAATAATTTAGAATGATAACATATCGACTTACCTTCTTGCATCAAGATTGCTCCCATAGCAGACCCACTTGCATCTATCTCCACTTCGAAGGGCTTATGTAATTTGGGCAATGTGAGAATTGGTGCTTAACTGATCTTTTGTTTCACCTCTTCAAAATATTTTTGTTAACTCTTTACCCATGAAAAACTCTTATTGTTGATTGTTATGGGATGGAATGGTGTAACCATAGCTAAAAAGGATGCTATGAACTTCCAAAGGTACTATATTGCTCCCAAAAACTTCCTAACTTCAGTGACATTATTAAGAGTTGACCATTTGATGATGGCCTCCATATTCATAGGATCAATCTTGCATTCTCCTCCATCAATCATGTACCCCAAGTACACCAGGGGATGCTAGGTAAACTCACATTTCTTAAGGTTTTCCACTCATTGATGCTTTCTCAAGGTCTTTAATACATGCATTAAATGTGACATATGCTCTTCCTAGGTAGGTCCCACGAGGATGCAACTTACTAAAAAAGGTTCAAAACACATACATTTATGTACTTATAAAAAATACTTCCAGATGTTCATAATTTACTACATCCTCCTCTTATTTCTCTAGTCCCCTTGTGGTAAACCTATTTCTAGTTATTAACAGACCCTTGTGCAAATTTTAGCCTTTTATTATAAACGTTGTAACAAGATTAAAAACTTGTGTTTCCATATAATTTTAAAGTACCCCACCCCTGATTATTTACCATTATACCAAAATATCAACACTAAAGAAATTATTGACAATAATCCCCAAAATAGCCAAAGATATTCAATCTACTCCAAAAGAAGTTGAACAATTGGTCATCCATTTTGAGATAGTTATTGTCAGAAAAGAGGAGAAAGAAGAATGGAAAAGAAATGAGAAACAGATAGTCCTTGAAGCCACATCGAGAAAAGTGTCCCCCTACACCTCACCCATATTGAATTGAAGAAGGAAATCCAATCGAAAGTGTAGGGAAAATGAGGCAACAAGAGACACTACCATGGGTATTCAAAACTCACTCTTCAACTACAATCAGTTCATAAGAGAGAGGAGTGTTACATAACCTCTCGTAGATGCAAAACAATATGTAACTAGACCAATTTGTAGCACCATGAATTGCTTTTATAAGTTATTACACAATCACTTTGTTAGAATTTATACATTTAACGCTGAAAATGAAAGAAAATTAGGAATAAAGAGGAGACTCGCTCCTTGGAAGACCCCCCTCCACCTAAGGAAAAGGGGTTGGTCCCAGCTAGAAGAAGTCACTTTAAAAATCCTAAAACTGTGAACTTTTCATTAAATGGGTAAAGCCACAACTTTTGGTCTAATTCACAACTGTTTCATTTAAAACAAATGTAGTTGATGCATTACATAAACCAAGAGGCATTACCAACCATTCATATAAACATTTCCTTATCTTGAAGGTAGTCTTCAAGTGCCCTCCTCCTTGACTCATACATGGTGGTATCCTAATTTAAGATCCACTTTGGTGAAGTACTTAGCATGTTGTGACTAATCTGACAAGTCATCAATCCCTAACAAAGGGTATTGATTCTTGAGGGTGATCTTATTCATAGCTTTGTAGTTGATACACACTCTCCTACTCCCATCATTCTTGGGAACTATAATGATAGGAGACCCACAAGGTGAGGTGCTTAGTTGAATTACTCCTTGCTCTAACAGTGGCTACAATTGTTTCTTCACTTCATTTGCTTCTAGTACAAACTATTTGTACAATGATATGCTTGGAAATGGAGAGTTAGGTAAGGACTGTATCTCACGCTCCACTTCCCTCATAGGTGGTAGCTCTTTAGGCTCTTGGAACCCTTTTCTATACACCAATAGAATCTTCTCTAACTAGTGTTTCTACTTTGTGGTACATCCCTCTAGAGATGCCTAATTTAGTTATATTGATTCACCTCCTTATTGACTTTGTCTCAAGAATAACAATACAAACTTCCTACTTGAACTCATTAGTTTCTTGGCTTGGTTAGCACTTACCAAAGAGATCTTGGAGTTACCTTTGTGTGCATTGATGATGAAGGATTTGCCATACTTGACTAGGTGACATTCATTTTCTTTCCTCATGAAGATCACATCCCTCATGTACATGTAGGGGGTCCCAAACACTACACCACACACATCAAGTGGCACCACATCTAGCTCCACTTCGATAATGTAGTTTGCACTTATAGAAATTTTGATCTTACATTATTTAGTGACTCCGAGACCTACACTATTAATTACATATCCTAGTTGGTAAGGGAAAGGATGGTCATGAACTTACAAGCCAAGCTTACTCACTAAATCCTCTTCTATGAGGTTGGATTACAAACTAGAGTTGAATAGAGCATCCACCTTTGTCTGCTATATTTGGATCATGATATGGAATAGTTTAATCATCTCCTTATATTCTTTGGATGGAGTATACTCATGTTTACCTCCCTTTGCAATGTAGCATAGACAATTTTCTCATTTACACGTGATCTTCTCTCTACCTAGTTACCCAAATTCATGCTTAGCATGTTCTTCTTCTTGGCCTCCTTCTTGAAGCTCTTTGGATTTAGCTATGGATGTAGCTTCCAACACTTATCTTCAATATGCCCATCAATGTTACAATGGTTATAATGCTTGTTTAGTTCCTTGGATTGATGTGCAGTGGTGGATTTCTTCTCACCCTTTCTTTTCCACTTCTTCTTTCCCTCCTTGGAAGTGCCTTGTTGGTAAAGTTTTCTTATAACCCTTTGGATGTCCTTTTTTCTAATCGTCCATCTCCAAACACTATGCTTAAACATAGGCTACATAAATGGTATTAGGTTTAAATAGCATCACTTACCTCATTAAATGTATGTTGAGACCACCAATATACTTGAGGAATACATCTAAGTTCTTGGGAGATGTTCCCAACAAAACAGATTGTTTTCTAAACTTGGGGGTGTATTGTTGCACACTCTACCCTTGATTTTACTAGAAGTAGTGCCAACAAATCCTTAGGTCCTCTTCATGCTCAATAACATAAAAATGGGACTTAATGATGTTTCTAAACCCTCCCACTTAGTTACTAGTGGTTCAACCTCTAGTCTAAGTGTCTCCATATGGCTTTCCCACAAAGCTTGGGGGTGGCCCTCTAACTTTAGCCAAGAAAATGTTATCTTATACTATTCTCCTATTATATACACATTGAAATAGACCTCTAACTATTACAACCATTAATTCAACTTTGCAGCATCAATCTCACCTTGATAGGGCTTAATGTCCACTTTCTCTTCCACTTACAGAGGTTGAAAAGTTATGATGATGGAACATGGTATCTCTTTCTTTGGCTCTTCTTTATCTTCAATTTTCATTTTGGAGCCAACATATGAATTAGAGTTGCCAAGCTCCTAGAAAGTCCTGAACTTGTTCTCTAGAGCTAGCATTAGAATCACCATGTTGTAGGAGATGTTGGATACTTATGCTTCTTGTCTTGTAAATATGTCCTCCAAGTAATCCTTTGGATTGCTTCCGTACTCATCCACCATGGATAAGGTTTGAGACTTCTTTTGTTATGTTGATTTTTAGATACTACAATATCACAAAAAAAACAAAAGAAAAATGCTTTGACACCAACATGATTTGTAAATTGTTGTGGATATTCCACTAGACAATATGTCACAATAGATCTTACAAGTTCCTGCAAAATACTATGAATTTGTCCTCTATTATGCAATCCTTACTTCTCATTAAAAATTTAATATTATAAGCATAGTGCTCAAAATACTAAAATGAATTGAGAATATAAAAGAGAAGCTACAAGAACAAAATGGGCACACAATCAACACAATAAACAAAAGATCTACCCCAGGAAACCAATATGGCACTTAGTGAGGGTTTTAAACACCTATCACTTAGTTACTAGTGGATCTCCCTACAATTTAAGGGTCTCCAAATCGCTCTCCCACCAAATTTGGGCACAACCCTCTAACTTTAGCTGGGAAAACGATATATTCTACTCTTCTCCTATGATATGCACATTGAAATAGACTTATAGTTGATGTAATCATTGACTTAACTTTACAACATTGATTTTACCGTGATATGGCTTGATGTACACTTTTGCTTCCACTTTGAACAAAGTTCGAGAAGTTGTTATGTTGGAACACAGTCTCTCTTTCTATTGCTCCTTCCTCGAATCTACTTTATCTTCAGGTTTCATGTTGGAGATAACTACCAAACACATGGAAAGGTATAAACTTGCTCTCTAGAGTTGACACTAGTATCACCATATTGTAGGAGATGTTAGAGACTTGTGCTCCCATCTTGCAAATATCTTCTCCAAGTCATCCTTTGGATTGTTACTGTACTCATTTGCCATGGTTAGAGTTTGAGACTTCCTTCTTTACATTGATTTATCGATCCCTGAATATCCCACAACAACCTTAAAGAAAACTGTTGTGATACCAATATGATTTGTAAACTACTAAGGATATTCATCTGGACAGTTCATCACAATAGATATTACAAGTTTATGCAAAATACTATGAAGTTTTCCTCCATTATCTAGTGTTTACTAATGATTAAAATTGCAATATCATAAGCATAATGCTAAAAATATTGAAATGAACTAAGAATATAAAATATAATCTGCAACAATAAAGTGAACATACCATCAACAAAATGAGCACAAGATGTACCCTAGGAAAATCCAACAAAAGGATGAGGACTATGCCTTGGTCTTTTCTTCTTAGATATAAAATGCAAGATATAAAGACATATGAACTCATTATGAAGTTAGAATAGATGTTGCGTCATGGATGCTTACTATAAAATCTTTTACTTCCTGTAATATCCCACAACAACCCCAAACATAACTACTATGATATTGTTGATGAAAAGGAATAACTGTCCTAATACCAACATTTTCAAATCTTGCCAAGATAAGGCAAGATAGTCAGGATTACTACCCTATGTTTATAGCCCTTTTGCAAAATTATCAATAACCTTCAAGAAATATGCTATTGAGATCAATGTTGCCTTTTATATTAATTTATGATAAAGAAAAAGAAATAAAAGATATAAGAAATGCAAACAATTTGATGAACAGTTATAAAAATAGAAAAATATGAAATAAGATCATACACATAATCCAAAATGAGACCTCAAAACCATCAAGTGATTTTATTCATTTAATTCTGAAACACTGCCAAATACATTCTTTCATACCCATAACGGGTAAGGACAAGGAAAATACTTAGAAGTCAAAGGTTGCATCATCACAGAGACAAATGGTGCCTCCCAAGTAAAACCAAGACTGATAAATAAATGGATCAACAAACCACAATTTTCCACTGCTTCGACTCTGCATAAAATCCCTAATTAGCACTGAAAACTAATTCATAAATCCAATTATAAGAATTTACAGACTATCAGAAACAGATGATCAACCTTATAAGAATGTCAATAATCAATGCTTTTTGGTCCTCCATGTTACCAACTTCAGTAAGACCCCACTATCAATAAGAAGTCTTTAACCTTTAAGTATTTCAAAAATGGATGAGGTAGTAATGCAATCTCATTCTAGAGCAAGAGCAAACCTTATCGATGTTGTTATCTATATATCCTCTCCCTTTGCTTCTCCCTTGAATTCTTCTTTTATCTCTCAAAAAGTAGTTTGAGTAGTTCCAACTACCCTTTAGTTAAGTTTTTAACTAATTTTAGTTAAATAGGGACAAGCAATAATTAAATATTAATAAATAATGATAAGGGTAAAATAAATAATAACTAATAGAGGGGGACCCCCTAACAACTCTTTGTTTAATTTTTCAACATATCCCCTTGTTCCTCCATCAAATAATTATGTATCACCAATATATCAATCATAATACATATCCCCATCAACTTGCATGGAGTATTTCAAAACACACTTGTGACTCCCAAAAGATATGCATTTATATCTCAAAATAAATGTGCTAAATGTTGCCAGACTAAGGTTGTTGCAAGTATATATCAAAAAATAAAAATGTCATCAAACTGCCTTGAAAATACTGGTATGAAATATCCAAAAATGAATCACAGATCTGTCCAAACATACTATTGTCCAAAAATAACAAGTTTTGTCCCAAAATAAAGTCTGTCAAACAACATTATAAAATACAAAGTCATATTTCTTATGTCAGGTAGTTTGCCTCTACTCACTTTCCTGTGCTTTTGTTACCTTTATGACTTATGAATCTGCATGTACACATGTTTTACCTTTGTCGTTGATGCTTCTGGATGCATATCTCCAAAAGGGATATGTCTATCTTCATGCTTGGGGTGTTGGGAGTCAGAGGTAATTGAGTGTGAGGAAGTTACTGACTGGTTAGATTCAGCATAACAAACATGTCGTTTGCCTTTGCTAGGCTCTGGTTCTTGGGCTTGAGACTTTATCTTTTTAAATGGTTGGGTTGAATGAGCACGGGAGGCTTTTGATGCAACGTTCAGGGCAGACCGCTTAGGTGGAGGAAGAGGTAATGAAAAAGAGACTGTTGGCCATCCTCGAACTTGATTTTGAAGGGGGTTAACAACATCATTCCAACCATCATTGGTTGGGATCTTAGGAGGTAGGGAAACACGTGTTTGAACATGTATACCAAAGATGCTACAAATAGGTTGGAGAGGGGGTCTCTCAAGTGGAGGATGTGGTTGAAAGGCTCCTTGTCCTGCTAGGTTTAGGAAACCTGCTTGCAAAAACTGGTTTAATTCTTCAAACTTAGCATCAAAATGAATTGAAAAATAGAGTCCTTTGTTTCCCCAAAAATCACTGGGCCTTCTTCCCCTGCCCCTGTTTCCTCTGCTAAAGAAGCTCATCTAGAAGTGCGAGGATAAGTTAGAATATGCACACAATAGCAAGTAAACATCAAATACCATTTGCATAAACATAATTTGGAAATAAATTTGATTGACAACAAACAATCTTACAAGCAACCAAGGAAATACAGAGAGGGAGAACCAAAATATCATTTTTGTTTTGAACCACTTCATTAGCTTACTCAAGTAATTATTATTTAGGAACATGGAAAAATAAATGTATTTTAGGAATATGATGGGATTTGTAATGCATGGAAAATGAAATAATGTAGGGAAAAATAATGGCACATGTTCAAAAACAATATTACATCCATCATCAATGATTCTACAAAATCCAATTATCTATCAGGAATCACTTCATCCATGTCTTATCAAACTTTGAACCATCACTACTAGACTTTCACTGTCAAATGAAGTTGTTATTCATCAGGGGGAAGAGATTTGGACAAAATGAAAATGGAATTGGGAACTGGGAATAACTTATGAAAAATGAAAACATGAGGGAATTGGCCCTGGACAATTAAAACAAAGTCCATCAAACATAACCAGCTTGGAATATAATTCTTCGAAATTTAGCCATGATCACAACATAGTATACTTTTGCTTTCTAACATCAATATCAAATCCGATAGAGAAAACATATAATTTCATATCGCAGGAGGAAAAACAAATGACCATCTGAAATGATATATGGAAACAAGAAAGACTGAATAATTTATGAAAAGTGGTGGTATCAGGGGTTTGGTCCTGTGTGTACAAAACAAAACATTGTAGTTCTCAAACAATCAATCACATTCTTATTTCAATACCCAGGAACCACAATTATGTCCAACAATCACTAGAATCCATATATGTAAGCCTATAGCAAAACATATGCCAAATGAAACTTAAGTATTATGAAACAACTGAGTCAAATCTAACTTCGTTTTTAATAACTTTTCATTATCAGACTGCAATCCATCTTTTGAGTGAATACAATATGTATACCATTTGTGCCATGACCACATATGTTTAAACAACAAAGGCTCGAAATTGAGTTTGGAATTTTCTTCATAACTATAAATTTTTCCATGCCATCAATATTTTAAATGAGTAACTAAATATCAAGCTCAAGTAGATACCCCCCCAAAAAACTCCTGAGATTAAACTATAATCATCTAAAAGTCAAGCATACTGTAGAATGCTCATTCCAACACACATGTTCGAGAGAGGGAAATTTTCTTTTGTTTTAAGCCATAGACTCAACATTTTTTTTTGGGTAAGAAGTCGAGTTATTAGCTATATTGAGCATTTTAAAATCCTCAACCGTCCGAGGTCAAAAGAAATGTTTCTTCTGGGAGAAAATTATTTTTTAATCAAATGCTTCATACCACAATCCTTCCAATGAACCCGATGACCATAATATAGATATGCTCATGCCCATTTAACGAAAACAAAGAATTTGAGAATGTAGTCTATCATCTTTACAATTGCAGGCTCGATGTAATGCTGTCAAAATGTCAAACTATCGAGACATGAAAAACCTTTTCAACTTCGGTTATTCCTTTAACATGCACAGGATTGCAAAACCCCAGGGTTTAGAAAAATAACATAACAAAAAATTCTCGGCTTATGCGACCTCATCTACAACAATGTACTGGCCCAAAAGTAAAACGAGTGTTCAAAACAAGATTCAATGCTTCCTTTTTAATTGAGGATAATTTAACTCTGGCCTAAAACCAACAAATCCAAGTAAAAGACATATAGAGGTGCAACCAAATAAGACACAAGAAACTACCCAGACATGAGTCATACACAATTGTTTTTTTGAAAACCCAGAACTTGACATGAAGTAATACGACTGGTAAAAGCTCATAATATCATGATGAAAGCTTATCGTAAAAGGGTAATAGTCGACAGGGAGGATTAAAAGAAAAACCCTTGATAGTTGTGAAGTGGGATAAAACGTATAGTGCTCTAACATTTATAAATGAAAAATAAACGCAGACAAAAAAACCCTTGAGATATTCATATTTCTAAACTCAAGCCTAAAGCATAATGAAAGAAGGGATTGACGTTTACATTATCTATGTATTTACAAATAGAACATAAACAAATGAGTCAACAAGAGAGATATTTAAGAGTTCATGCTTCATAACCTTTATGATGAGTGCAAATGAAATAGAATGAGTCCATAACAAACAACATGCTCATTCACAATCAAACAAATCACTTTCCAAATTATTACTACAAATATCGACATGCATCTGATGGGTATATGCTAAGATTTCATACCTTCCTTAAGCACTCATTTCCCTTAAAAAAGATGGGTTATAGTGCGAGTAGCAGCCACTGCTAAATCTTGTACAAGTCTATTCTTCATAGCTCTAAACCAAAGGATAGAATGAAAAATGCCAGAATGTTTGATGGTGACAACCTCAACGAAATTCCCGCGTCCCATGCATTCAATGCATGGGACCTCACATTCCCCAAAATCACCAACACATTAATTCTCAATCCGAGATATACTTCCACTGATATTAACCAACCAACCATATGCTGAATAATCATTCCAGGTATGCCAATTATCATGTGCCCATAAACATGTCACCACACCATAATTCAATGCCAATTCAAACGACGACCAAACTTAATCAACCACTGTTCCACATTCATTGCCATAAAATTACGCAATGAGCATATATAGTTCAATGTAAATGAAAGAAGCAAGGTCGAAGAGGTGGTGCCATATGATATCGCCATTGATTTATACCATATGTATTATGTTTAGTACCATATGTGCTTTCAACGTGCCACCCTCATGCCATACAAACAAACAACTATTATATGAATGTGACACGTTAGATAGTATCAAATTTTAGATCATGTGGTGAACTATGTAAAAAATATACCATGTAAAACCTTTGCACAATGGACCCCTTTCCGTTTGAAAATGTGCTATATAAACAACTGGGACCATACTTATGATATATATGTAGTTGAGACATATTGACCAAAAAAAGAAGCTTGCGTTGCTCTATAATCCTTTATGACTTCCTTATAATATTTGTGAACAAAATGTAAGATGGAGGTTGTTTAAAATTTATGAGCAGGATCCTTTCCTTTTGCAACAAATCATAATCAGATCATAAGAGTAACCAATACCACTACAAACTGTAGGTGATACTGATCTTTGAACTACAAATAAAATATAATCATGATAAATGCTCATCGAATGACATTAACATATAAGGTGATACTCAATCCAAGGGGATATTTGAAAGTAATAAACTTTTTTTTTCTTCCTAGGGGCCCCCACCTATAGTTAGATATTTGTATGATAGATAAATAGATAAATTTTTAAAATGTGCTCTGCAACCATTTGCAGGCTAGTGGCTAGTTGACAAATTTATGAGTCAACAGATACCAATATGATCTATAAACTGCCATGGGTATTCCACTGGACAATTCATCACAACATATATTACAAATTACTACAAAATACTATGAAGTTGTCCTCCATTAT
>ML833875.1:21839-46304 GCA_009831015.1 Picea engelmannii
TGAAATACACCCATGTTCTTCTACTGAAACCATCCACAAAAATAATAAAATACTTATTTTTTTGAGTGAAAAGGTTTGCATGGGACCACATATATCTGCATGTACTAGCTCCAATGGTTTTGTTTCTCTCCAAGATTTTCCTATTGGAAATGAGTCTCTGTGATGCTTGCCGAGAATGCATCCTTCACAAATTTGATCAACACAATTAATAAGAGGAAAGCCTTTGACCATTCTCTTATTATGTAGTAACTTTAAGCCTCTTATATTTATATGCCCACACCTCATATGCCATAGCTAATAATCATCATCATAGCCAACTTATAATTGTCTATTTGCTTCATAAGAAAAAATGAAAGCAAAGATTATGTTTTCCAACATATTAATTTTGGCTATAATCCAATTATGATTTTCTTTATCATATATGATGCATTCACTGTTCTTAAAAACTACAAGATATCCCTTTTCAATAATCTACTCACACTCAACAAATTATGTGCTAAACCAGGAACATATAATACATCATTAATATGTTTTACTTGGTCTTGCTTTGTTTTTGTTGTGATTGTTCCTTTACCTTTAACTTCCACTAGATTGTCATCTCCCAAGAGTACTTCAGACTTTGTAGATTCATCAATCTTGAAAAACTATCTTTGTTTCCAGTCATGTGGTTTCTGCAACCATTGTCCAAAAACCATACCTCTTTGGAAACCTTGTTAGCTAAATCACAAGCCAAAAACAAAATGCCCACATCTCCCTTTTCCTCATAAAAATTAGCTTGTTGCCTTTGTTTTTTACCAACAATTACATTCATAATGACCAAAATTTTTACAATAAAAACATTGGAGTTGGGATATTCCAATTTTTTTACCTCCATCATTATTGTCATTATCTTTTCCTTTATTATTTGCAAAACAAATTCTTGACCTTTGCCTCCTCTATTTGCTTGTCCTCTTCCTCGTCCATGAGTGCTCAAAACTTCCTCAGGGGAAAAATTCTCAACTTCATGACTTCTATATCTGGAAATATTTGCTTTTGCTTGAAAGGCTTGCTCAAAATATTTTTCAACAGATCTACTCATCCTTTTCTCATGATATTGAAGATATCCCATAAGCTCATTTATAGATAACTGAGTTAAATCTTTAGATTCTTCAATAGCAAAAACTATAGCATCAATTTTTCAGGAAGACTTCTTAAAAAAAATTCCGCAATTTTTTGATCTCTTAAATCTTCTCCATAAGATCTAATTTGATTCACTATTCCCATAACCCTAATGTAAAAAATCTTTCTTGTTGTAGCACATCCCATGCCTCCTTTGATTTTTTTGTTGCAACAAGTCTTGGAAAAATAGAATCGTGCACTGCTTGTTGGATGAAAAAAAGAACTTTTGAGTCTTTTTTTTCAATTTTCCCTTAATTGATCTCTTTGGACTTGGGTCAAACCAAAAATATCTTGAGCATCAACTCGTTCTGTATAAACCATTTTCCTCCAAATCCACAATTCATGTGAAAGAAACAAGGTTTTCATTTTAATGCTCCAAAAATAATAATTCTCACCTTTAAATATTAGTATTTGAGGTTGGGAAATATCAAGACCATTGTTGTTGTTGGCCATTTCTTTAAAACTTTGAGCACTCTTGCCAATAGCTTCAATCTGTACAATATTCACAAACAAATTTGATCTTCCCCACTACTATAACCTGCTCTGATACCAAATGTAGAATTATGAGGAGACAATTATAGTCAAAAAACACAAAAAACAATAAAAAGATTGAAGAAAAACATCAAAGATCTCAATGCTTGAGATTATTCCTTCTCCATGCTTATTCAAAAACTAACACATTCGTATATAGCCTTTAGATTTCTACAAATTTGGAAATTGCTACAAATCATCTGCAACCAATTCTAATAATTTGAGGCAAATTCTGAGTGACCTTAATTTATTATGCTGCGAGCACTGACTAATCCTAATTTATCCTGCAAATGCTCTAATCAAAATTTGTTGACAATGTAAGAGTCTGCCAACAATTACACATTATAATAATAGAAATTAAGAAATATCTTTAGCATATGGAAGCTATGGAATTGGATCTACCTTTCCTCTTATGAGTGAAATGTTGTTAAGTGGAGAAACACCTAAAGAATCTTTATCTGCTGTGGGTGAAACTCCTTCCTTTCGCGTTTCTCCTGCCCCTGTCTCTATTGCTTTCTCTTCCACTAGTCCCTCCTTTCCTCCTACTGCCCCCGTCTCTGTTGCTTTCTTTGTCACTGGTCCCTCCTTTCCTCCTGTTGCTTCCTTGGCTCACTTTGCCATTGGTGGGTATAGATAAATAGGTTCCAAATCAATTCAGGCTACTTTATATACAGGTCTTGTGTAACACCCCCGGCCATCAACCCCACGGTCGGGCCAATGCTACTACGTGGAAAAACACTTCTGGAACACATTATGCATTCTAATGAACTTAAAACGCTTAATTACAGTTAAACACAGAATTACTGCTAACATTTCAGAGTTAATGGAAATAACAATAATTCATATGCACAACAAAATACGTGATAACATTGAAAGAATCACAAGTATGCAATTTAATTAATTACAGAATTACAAAACATAGTGACACTTATCTTTGAAACTGTCACACACCACCAACTGTGTGTAGACCTTCCATGAACCTCCCAGCCTTATACCACGCTGCTCATCACTCTCAGCAGTAGGTCACCCCCGAGCTGGGACTAAGCTCCACCGGGTAAGGAATCATAGGCTAGGTAAGGTTTACAGGAAGAATACACGTAAAAGAAGGAGGATTCTCTCCCAGGAACCACTTATGCCCACTTCCCATAGACTCTCCTTCCCCACATGCCTGTCCCACCCCAGAAGCATACACCTTCTCTGTCACCTAGACAATCCTTCGGCTGCTAAGCTCCCTTGCCTTGGGCTTCAGCAATAGACCAGACCGAAAATCTCTAAGCTTTGTGGCAACTACAGGGTTCCTTCCAGGAGCTCTCTCCTTCCTCCGCATACTCTCTCACCCAGAGAGAGTCGCTCACAGGCTTGGTAAAACCTGCCTCTTCAAAAAAAATCACCTCCCTCACCTGGAGAGAGGTTCCACACAGGTCATACAACTGGTTTCCTTAATCTCGTTCCCATACAAAGTAGAAAAACAACAAGGCTCAGCAACGAACATACAACAACAAAAAACCACACCCAGCCAAGAACTGTGTGGCTTCCACAGTCAACTGGGACAACAAACACGGGTTTCCCAAACAGATGACAGACATACGCTTCAACCCAACCAGGCTCAACAATTACGGGACATTCAATTTTCCCAACCATCCATACAAAACAGACTCACGGTTCTGGGTTTCGGGGATGCGTGATAAGAAATCCACGTGAAGGTCGAACACAAACTCGACGGTTTTGATAGAGGGTGTATCGTCTCCTCCAGAAATCAACACAGGCCTTTTTGGTTTCAGAGTTGCGTGAGGGTATTCTTGTAGAGGTCATACAGGATTCCCAGTTCAGACAGTCGACGGTAGAATGGAGGAGGAACCCCCATCATGGCTCAACTCAATAGTTTTAACTGCATGCGCTTGGGTTGACACTTGTCACCCATGAAGCTCGTTCCTTCCCATTTGGAAGTCATTCGTCCTTCCAAAGAACTTAGGATAAAACATCACATTTACACAGCTTTGGAATATTAATAATTTAATATTATTCTCAAGGGTTTAAGCCCCCTCAGCTTAGCCCCTCTTCCAACCTCTTAGACCCCTCTCCCTTACCCAGGCTTTGTGGATGATTAGTCCCCCATCACTCATTCATCGTGGTCAATCCGCACGCAAAGATGTTTTGTATTAATGCTGTGCATAATTACATGTACAAAAAAAATCAGGCTCCTGGTCTTCAACACTTAGGCTCCCTGGCCTAATAACACATAAGCCCACTAGCTTATATGACTTGGATCACCAGCCTATAAAACATAATTACAATTCATAAAGAAAGATTTATACTTCATAGACATGATTTACAACAGGGCTCGGACTTGGGGACATTACAATCCCCTCCCCTTATTTTTGCATTGTCCTCAGTGCAACTTTACACTGCATCTGCAAGCTTTTCAAAATTTTGAAAAAGATGCGGGTACTCTTCCTGCATAACATCTTCATGCTCCCATGTCACGTCCTCAGGACCGTACCAGGTCCACTGGACCTTTACAAGCCCTATAGCTCGATTCTAGAGCTGTTTGTTTTTCCTGTCTAATATGCTCACAGGATGCACTTGCAGGACACCTTCTTGTTCCACCTGAATCACATTCCAATCAATAACATGATTAACATCTGGTATATATTTCTTAAGCAATGAAACATGAAACACATTATGTACAGTCATGGATGTAGGTAATGCAAGCATATATGCAATTGGCCCAATCCTTTCCAGGATTTCAAATGGCCCACAAAATATGGTTGCCAACTTGGCGCAACGTCCCAGCTTCAGGGAACTCCTGTTAGCTTTCACTTTCAGAAAAACATGATCACCCACTTTGAACTCTCTGTGGGTTCTTTTCTTATCATCATAACTTTTTTGCCTATCCTGGGCAGCTTTCAAATTCTGCTTAATTTTTATCATTTGGTCCTCCATCTCCTTGAGCAACTTTGACCCAGCTACTGTTCTATCAACTGGATTATCCCAACTCACTGGAGTATTGCACTTTATTCCATAAAGTGCTTCAAATGGGCTCATCTTCAACAATGCATGTTACCCATTGTTGTAGGTGAATTCTACCAAGTGTAGGTAGTCTTCCCATCTTGATGGTTTGTCCATCACATACATTCTCAGTATGTCTTCTATTACTCTGTTCACCTCTCTGTCTGTCCATCAGACTCAGGATGATAAGTTGTACTAAAGTTCAGATTCGTTCCGAATCCTTTGAACAATCCTTTCCAGAAATTCGAGGTGAATTTCGAGTCTCTGTCCGACACAATCGTTTTAGGAATTCCGTGCAATCGTGCCACTTCCCTTATGAAAATATCAGCAACATCTGCTGCCTTGTGAGTAGTTTTCAGTGGAATAAAATGGGCATCTTTTGTAAGATTGTCCACCACCACCATGATCGAATCATGCAGCTTGGTTGTTCTAGGCAATCCCATAATAAAATCTATCGTTACTACTTCCCACTTCCACTCAGGAATGGGTAAAGGTTGCAACAACCCTGCTGGGTGCCTATGCTCAGCTTTAACTTTCTAGCACTCCATACATCTGGCGATGTATTCAACGATCTCTCTCTTCATACCCAGCCAAAAGTAATGGCTCTTGACCGCTGCTACTATTTTTTGATATCCAGGGTGCTCTGCATAAGGCACATTATGCATCTCCTGCAAAATCATCTGTTTCAAGCACTGGACATTGGGTACAAAATTTTGTTCTTGTGCAACAGTATTCCATCTATTTCCAATTTATAAATTTCCATCTTCTGTGGCGTCTTACCCTGCTGTAGCTTGGATACCAATTCTCTGTACTACAGATCTACATTTGCAGCCTCCATAATTCTGCTTTTAATATCAGTCCGATACATGCTAATGATTGTAGCATGTAATTCATGCACCCTCCTGCTGAGTGCATCGACCACTTTATTCTCCTTTCCTTTGATATGCTTGATCTCAAAGTCGTACTCACACAGAAATTCCAGCCACCTACTTTGTCTAGCGTTTAAGGTTGGTTGATCAAACAAATATTTCAGACCGTTATGGTCTGTTCTAAGTTCAAACCTCCTTCCCATGAGGTAATGCCTCCATTTCTTTAGAGAATGAACTATGGCTGCCAACTCCAAGTCATGGGTTGCATAGTTCTTCTCATGCTCTTTTAAGTTCCTAGACTCATAACAAATTACGAATCCGTTTTGACTGAGGACCCCTCCCAGTCCTTCTTTGCATGCATCAGTGCATACTATGAAATCTGCATTTGGATCTACAATCCTCAGGATTGGAGCACTGGTTAACAACTGCTTCAATTGCTGGAAACTTTCCTCACATCCCTCTGTCCAGTGAAACTGTTTCCCCTTTCTTTGTAAGGAAGTGATAGGGTGAGCTATCTTGGAAAACCCTGCGATGAACCTTCTGTAATAACCAACCAATCCCATGAAGATCCAACTTCTGTTACGTTCCTTGGCACTAACCATTCTCTAATGGATTCAATCTTCTCAGGGTCTACCGCTATCCCATCCTTTGATATAATATGTCCCAAGTAATGGATCCGTTCCTGATAAAACGAGCACTTGCTTAGCTTGGCATACAGTTGGTGCTCTCTTAGCACCTGCAACACCATCCTCAGATGTTGTTCGTGTTCTTCTTCGGTCTTGGAATACACCAGAATGTCATCCAGGAAGACGATGACAAACTTATCTAGATAGTCCCTGAATACTCCATTCATCAAGCTCATAAAAACAACGGGTGCATTTGACAGTGCAAACGACACCATTGTGAACTTGTAATGACCATACCTTGTTCTAAAGGTGGTCTTGTTGATGTCTTCATCTTTTATTCTTACTTGGTGATATCCCGATCTTAGATCTAATTTCAAAAAGATCTTTACATCCTTCAACTAATCGAAGAGATCATCAATCCTCGGTAGAGGATACTTGTTCTTCACCGTTACTTTGTTCAATTGCCTGAAATCGATGCACAATCTCATCGTTCTTTCCTTCTTCTTTACGAACAGGACCGGGGCACCCCAAGGCGACACGCTTGGGCGTATATACCCCTTCTTCAGAAGTTCTTCAAGCTGCAGCTGCAACTCTTTCAGTTCTGGCGCACTCATCTTGTACGAAGCCTTTGACACTGGAGCTGCTCCAGGCATCAAGTTCATAGAAAAATCGATATCCCTTTTCGGAGGTAGTCTAGGTACTTCCTGGAATACATCTTCAAACTCTTTAAGTACCTCATGATCCTCAATACTTGACACCTTATCCTTAGGCGTTTCCCCCACATGGGCTGGAAATAATTGACAGCCTTTTCTGTAGCACTTCTTCAGCTGCATTGCTGAGATTTCTCTAACAGTAACAACTCTAGGAATTCCTTGGACGACTCTTTGATTCCCTTCTTCATCTAAGCAAGTGAATGCCTTGTTCCGACAGTCCAAGATGGCATGGTGCTGGTCCAACCAGTCCATCCCAATTAGACAGTCATAAGAGCCTAACGGTAGAATGTTCAAATCGGCCTTCGTGCTCAGTCCATTCATGCCTACAGGATAGGACTTGACTAACTCCGCGACTTTCCTCTTGGTTCCTGTAGCTAGCTGCACTAACCAAGACTTTTCGTGTTTGCTTCTTATCAAATGCAAACTTTCTACCACTCTAGGGTCTATATAACTATGGCTAGCCCCTGAATCAACTAAAATAGTAAATAGTTGGTTTTTTATCATACCTTCTACTTCAATCATGTGCGACTGATACTCATCTTGCTTGTTGTCCAGGGATGCGTAGATCCTTGGAATTCTACTGCCCATGTCCTCCACTGTTTCAGCCTGCTGAACATTATGGAGAACTCTTACTTTATCATTTCTGTGGGGGAAATCTCTGTACCTATGGTTTTCTTTACAACCGCAACATTCCATAGGTGGCGGCCTTGACAATTTCCCACTCACTTCAACCTTCCTGGGCTCTCTAAGAGACGACTGTTCTTGAGGACTGTTTATGAAAAAGGGTGGTTTATTTCCCTTCTGCCTATGTTCTTTCTTGAACTTTTTCTGGCCATCCCAAGCCTTCTGAAAGGTAGGCTTTTCTCTTTGTTGTTAAAATAAACACTTCACTCTTCTTATCGTTTCTTCCATAGTATTTGGGTCATCATACTGAATCTTATCCCTAATAGGAGGTGGTAATACACTCAGGTACCTCTGAATCTTGACAGACTCATCTTTGATGAATGGAACATACTTCAGTAATTCCAAAAACTTTCGTTCATACTCATCAATGGTCTTGTTGTCCAGCTTGAGTTCAAAGAACTCTTTCATATTTCTATCATAATATCTTTTAGTTAAGTATTTCCTCTCGAAATACCTCTTGAATTCTTTCCATGTGATGTCCCTTTCCCTGATGTGCTGCACTTGCACAAGTTGATCCCACCACATGGATGCCTTTCCCTTCAGTTGATACATGTCAATCCTACCCTCTGGATGAGAGGAATAATTCTGTAGTTGAAAGTATTTCCTCATACCCAGCAACCAAGTTTCGACATTTTCCTCCTTCTTATGTTCTCCATCGAACGTTGGAGGCTTGATCTTGTTCATTTCTCCTTTCAATTCATCCATCCCAGATCTCCTGTTCTTTTTGGTAGAAGATGGGCTTGAACTACTATGTGCTTTCCTACTGGAATGCTTTGGGGAGTGACGACGATGTCTGCTGACACTCCTTGATCTTCTTTTCCTCTCAGGGGTCCTATGACTCTCTATCTTGCTTGATTCACTCTCCTTTTTCAAGTTCTTTTCTATTATTTCCAGATTCTTCAACATCCTTAAGTTGAATTCACCCTGCCTATCCCTGACTTTCATGAGCTTTCGGCTATCAGCTCGACGAGCCTGAGCATCTTTCTGCAATATTTCAATGATTTTCATCATATGTCCTTCCTTATCCATCTATTTTCCTTTCCCATTAGAGTTTGACCCTTTGACTCCCAAGTTGACATTCCTTCCTTCTCTTTCGTTCTCTGAATTGGAGGCAATCCACACCTCTTCCATTCTTTGCTCTCAATGACAACCCTATTCGGTTATGGCACTTGCCAAGCTTCTGAAAACACACGTGCATACAACAGGGATTTGTCAGGTCGTCATTCTTAGCAAATTCCACACATTCAAAACCATTCTGATTTAAGAAAACGCTTCGACTTCACAAATTTTCTGAGTTTTGCTCGGCTCTGTAATTTTTGGGTGATAGATCCCTCTTTCTTAGCCCCTACCCTCGTAACCAAAGGTTGTGACCAAATGCTAGACTACTAGGTGCTACTCGGGCTTTCGACCTTCGAAGAGTTTAAGGTACACACATCTATCTCCCAGAGTTTCGATTTACCGAATTCGCATAAATCGGGTGGATCGACGGTCCATGTTTACCCAACATCCAATGGTTAAAATCCGCTACGGTTCTTCCTTCTTCGAAGATTTCGGGACTTCGAAACTTCAGGTTTCGGGTTTTCGGTAACCGGGAGTTCGAAATGCAGCGACCCAAACCACTGGTCACTCCATTCCACGAACTTCGATAAACGAGTTCTTATACGAGATCCAACGATCCTCGATGATTTGGATCCAACGGTCTAGATCTTTTCAGAGTTTCGTGAACCAGGAGTTCACGATGCAGTGACTCCAAATCTCTTTTCACTTCAATCCATGAATTCCGATATGGGAATTCATGTATGAGATCAATGGATGTGAGCCTCCCTTGATCCGAAGGTCCAAATCTCTCCTAAGCTTACACCTATCAAAGCTCTTCAACCCTAACTTCCTCGCTAGTTGGCTGGATCCGACGGCTCACGGGATTTCGACACTTCTTCCTGGAAGCGCTCCACCATTCGATTCTACCCTTGTTAATCTCTTTCGCGATTCAGGACTTGGAGTGACCAAGAATTTGGCCTGCACTCCAAGTTCACGATCCCTGAATTCACGAAATGATCCAACGGATCAAACCAATCACGATCAATGACCCACGTTTATTTTGGATCCTAGGGCGGTGAGTTTCTCCATCCACTAACCACCTTGCAACTTCTGGCTATCTTACGGTCCTCGCGATTTTGCGAGTTCTCCACAGAGAATTCTGACCGTCCAACTTTGCTTCTCAAGGACTTCTGGCCAATGACTTGGTACCCTCCTTTTGAACTTTCATCTACTTGATCCAATGGTCCTGATTCCCCATGATATGACGACTCAGATCTCATCGGCATTTCGCGTATCGGGATTTCATGTGTCACGAGGTCAAAAGATTTTTCACCTTCGTCCTCCCTATTCTCGAAATGTCGATTTCTTCCTGGATAATTAACGGTCCAGATCTCTCTTAGATCGATGGTTGTGATCCAATCGTGAATTCGCGTTTCGTGAATTCTCATGAACTCACCCTTAGACCATTTCAAGTCACGAGTTAGCGAAAGGCTGATCACTCTCCACGCATCCTTTCCGATGGACAGTCCCGACGAATTCGAGATTTAACGTATCACGATTTCCACACTCCTGTGCAACTCCAAAGGGTTTTAAACCTTGTGCACGTTCTCTAGATTTGACGGTTGTGAGGGTTATCCTTTCCTCCCAAACAGATTCTATGGCTCCAACACTTCTGGTGTGGAGTTCTCTCTCTCCCTGTGGCCATATACCACACCAGCTGCAGTTTTATAATACCGCTACACCTCTTGAGCTTTGTAACACGGTCAAGTAGTCCGTTGGCACTCAGAAACATTCTGGGGTCTGGAATTAGTCCTCCAGACACAATTTCTTCTCAAAACCTCGGTCCAAAGACCACTTATCCGGCCCATCCAGGCTCAACGTTGAAACTAGGCTCTGATACCATACTGTAATGCCCCCGGCCATCAACCCCACGGTCGGGCCAACGCTACTATGCGGAAAAACACTTATGGAACACATTATGCATTCTAATGAACTTAAAACGCTTAATTACAGTTAAACACATAATTACTGCTAACATTTTAGAGTTAATGGAAATAAAAATAATTCATATGCACAACAAAATACGTGATAACATTGCAAGAATCACAGGTATGCAATTTAATTAATTACAGAATTACAAAACATAGTGACAC
This sequence comes from Picea engelmannii, assembly GCA_009831015.1. Taxonomy (NCBI): domain Eukaryota; kingdom Viridiplantae; phylum Streptophyta; class Pinopsida; order Pinales; family Pinaceae; genus Picea; species Picea engelmannii. The sequence continues at coordinate 32,621 of ML833875.1, forward strand.
TTATCTTTGAAACTGTCACACACCACCAACTGTGTGTAGACCTTCCACGAGCCTCCCAGCCTTAGACCACGCTGCTCATCACTCTCAGCAATAGGTCACCCCTGAGATGGGACTAAGCTCCACCGGGTAAGGAATCCTAGGCTAGGTAAGGTTTACAGGAAGAATACACGTAAAATAAGGAGGATTCTCTCCCAGGAACCACTTATGCCCACTGCCCACATACTCTCCTTCACCACATGCCTATCCCACCCCAGGAGTATACACCTTCTCTGTCACCTAGACAATCCTTCGGCTGCTAACCTCCCTTTCCTTGGGCTTCAACAACAGTCTGGACCGGAAATCTTCGAGCTCTGTGGCAGCTACAGGGTTCCTTCCAGGATCTCTCTCCTTCCTCTGCGCACTCTCTCACCTGGAGAGAGTCACTCACAAGCTTGGTAAAACCCGCCTCTTCAACAACAATCACCTCCCTCACCTGGAGAGAGGTTACACACAGGTCATACAACCGGTTTCCTTAATCTCGTTCCTGTACAAAGCAGAAAAACAACAAGGCTCAACAACAAACATACAACAACAACAAACCACACCCAACCAAGAACCGTGTGGCTGCCACAGTCAACTGGGACAACAAACATGGGTTTCCCAAACAGATGACATACAAATGCTTCAACCCAACTAGGCTCAACAATTATGGGACATTCGGTTTTCCCAACCATCCATACAGGACAGACTCACGGTTCTGGGTTTCGAGGACGCATGATAAGAAATCCATGCGAAGGTCGAACACAAACTCGACGGTTTTGACAGACGATGTACCAACTCCTCCAAAAATCAACACAGGCCTTTTTGGTTTTAGAGTTGCGTGAGGGTATTCTTGCTGAGGTCATACAGGATTCCCGGTTTAGACAGTCGATGGTAGAATGGAGGAGGAACCCCCATCATGGCTTAGCTCAACAGTTTTAACTGCATGCGCTTGGGTTGACACTTGTCACCCATGAAGCTCGTTCCTTCCCATTTGGAAGTCACTCGTCCTTCCAAATAACTTAGGATAAAACATCACATTTACACAGCTTTGGAATATTAATAATTTAATATTATTCTCAAGGGTTTAAGCCCCCTCAACTTAGCCCCTCTTCCAACCTTTCAGCCCCCTCTCCCTTACCCAGGCTTTGTGGATGCTTAGTCCCCCATCACTCATTCATCATGGTCGGTCTGCACGCAGAGATGTTTGTATTAATACTGTGCATAACTACATGTACAAAAAAAATCAGGCTCCTGGCCTTCAACACTTAGGCTCCCTGGCCTAATAACACATAAGCCCACTAGCTTATATGACTTGGCTCACCAGCCTATAAAACATAATTATAATTCATAATGCAAGATTTATAATTCATAGACATGATTTACAACAGGGCTCGGCCTTGGGGACATTACATCTCGAATGAGAGAAAAGGATGATGGATTTTCCTTTTCCCACGCTGGTGTTTATAGACTAATAAGGCAAAAAATGGGTTATGACACTTCCACTACGTAATTAAAAAATGGTAGCTCTCAAACAAGCTCTTGAACTGGTTCAAACACTTATGAGTAAACAACAATTGGTATTGCCCATACTTCTGATGGTTCTAGGGATCATGGATCTGTGTTTGTATGAGGTGTTGGCTTGCCATATGGCACAGGATCTGAATCCACTAGTGGCTCTCAATCTTGAATTGGATATTCTACTGTCTTTTCCTCTGCCACTGATAGTGCAGATTCAACAATGAGTTTGATAGTCACATGCCATTGAGTTTGATAGCCACAAATCATTTAATATCCAATTTCGCATGACCCATGAAAACAGAGTCAATAAGGAAAGAAAAGGCAATGGGGCATCCCTTAGAGATATATTAAAAAGTCAATAGCACTTGAAGTTGACTCAAAGGAATTTGACCTAGTTACATATTTACTAGCAACTAAGTAAGCAATTTCTTAAGTTTCGTGAGTAGCAATGACATTTTAACAAGGGGGGTCAAGTTTATGAACTAGTCTCGGAAATAGAAGCAAGGAGGGTGGGAGTAGAACTAGATCCATAAGGGTATAGGTGGATAGAGTAGCGTTGGTGGCTAAAGCATAGGTAGGTGCAGTTGAAGTGCTTAATTCATAAACAATTCATAGTGCAGTTCCTACACTTGATCTAGATGAATTTATTTGGGATCCAGGTTCATAGCCAATGGACCTTATTGCAATTATTATATTAAGTGGAATAAAAAATGTAAAGAGCAAAGGAAAAGCGCTATAAGGCTCGCTTTGAAAGAAATATAGTTGATTGGATTTCTTAAGTTGATTCCACATTAAAATCTAATCCAGGAGCAAGAGTGGTCGTAAAGTAAGGGACATAGCCCAATAGAGCGAAGGTAAAGGCACTAAAGTGAGATGGAGATCATCTAGTTCCATTTGAGGAGGTGAAAGCATCACTAGAAGAACCTATTTCAATAGCACCCATTGATCTCATTTACTTAGTTGGAGAATAAGTTGCAGACTCAGTTGACTCATACTTAGTTGATGATGTTAATGATCTAGTTTCCGTTGTCTGAGCAATTGACAAATGTATTGAATAACTAATAGAAGTAGTTCCACCACCAATAGTTTCAACATCATCTAACCATGAGCATAAACTTATATCTTGAAATCCAACACTAGTAGATCTAGTTCTAGATGAAAATTCAGTTGATCCAACCAAAGAATTTGTTTAAATTCTAGCCGACCTCGCGACCCACCAGATTTAGTTGCAATTCGTTCTCCAGATCTAGTAGACCTATCAAGTTTCTCGTGATCCTGCTTATGGGGCGAATATTATGGTTGCACCTAGAACCATTATATACATTCCACACAAAATATTTTCCTTGACCAAGCAATAAGGAGGATGGCTCACCTAACATGGGATGGTGAGGAAGGCCGATGGTTAGCCCGTCTCCTTCGTTTGGGGCTTCCTGACGTCACTTGAGTGCGTGCATACATAAATTCTGTTATTACATTATAAATAGGAATCTATTAAGGGTATCCCAACCCTTATAAATTGAACCCTCCTACTTGAGCATAGCTTGGGTAAGGATAACCTTACCTCCCTTCCTTCCTTTTGAAAGAAGGAATAAAGAAAAAGGATAACCTTCCTTTTGCTACGCTCCTTGAAATCCTATAAAAATTCACACGGCCTCAGATAACCTTACCTCCTTCCCTTTCTTTTGAAAGAAGGAAGAAATCAAAGAGATAACCTTCCCTTTGCTATGCTCCTTGAAAGCCTACGAAAATTCACATTGCTTTGTAGGACGATAGACATGGATATAAAAAGTAAGCCCAATTATCCCCTATCCTCTCCTTGTTTGGAAGAGGGGACTTCTTGTGTAGGGGAAAGAAAGGAATAGACAACGTAGGGCTCGAACCTAAAATATCATCATTATGATTAGTACGTTTCAACCAATTAAACTATTGATGCACAATCATTCTCAAATCCAATTAAACCTCCTGTCTATGTCTTTGGCTGATCATCACCAATTGCAATTCAAGTTATACTAGGACCAACTTTCTATTCTCCATAGTTCCCCATCCATCCTAGCTAACCCAATTATTGGTGGGAAAAACCCTAGAGTAATAAGATTGAATAAATTGGGAAACCATAACCAGTTGCTTGGGTAAGTATGCATAACCTGCAATTGATGGAATTAGCCAAATGTGATGATTTACCCGTCACTGAGAAATTAGAACCATACCATGTCTATTTTTATAGACTTGGAGGAAGAGGGCATTCAAGGACATGTATATCCTGATCTATTATTGTTGTTTTTGGGAATTACGATTCGACTGACAAGGCATAGACATACAAATAAAGTAATATTTGGGTAACTCATGAATTGAAGCTGGTAACCCACCCCTTAAGGTGGAACTACAACCCATGCTTATCTCTTCTATATACTTATATATAGATATATATCCATTGTTCCTATCAAGGTATGACTAACCAAACAACGAAGTGGAGTGGAAAGCATTCTCCCTATGTTCAAGGTAGAGCCTAACCAAACTAAGTGGTAAGGGGCACTTACTTTCCCATCATTACAACGATCATTGCAAGTCATTTCATTATTATTAATCAAGTACTGGGAGCCGACCCTTATTCAAGCACCAAAACTAATCCATAGATGTGGTCCAACCATAAAATGCTTTGGGGAGTGAAACAAAAGTGTACGATGATTCCCCCAATCTTGTACTCACATAGTTGTGTATCAATGGAAGTCATTGCATATCACTCTACTGGATGATTAGGATTATTCTCGGCTGGAATACTAAAAGGGAAGGTGCTATCCATCATATGGATCCAGACAACCCATATTTGATGGGTCGGGTGTGTGCTATCGAAACAAGAGCAATTGAAGAAAAGCTTCAAGGCCCTGCCTTAGTAATGGGAAAGAGGCAACCAGACCATCCAGTGGCACAGGTTAGCAATTAGAGGTGAAACTAATAAGGTACACATTGTGTCTTAAGAAGAATATCCCATGCACACCTAGCATCCTTGTGTCAACGGAAAGAATAAACACACAGTTATTCATGTTCTGGTGCAATTCAAGTCCTTCACATTAATTGTACAATCTTCTTCAACAACTATAGTCTTTTTCTCATTTGAAGTGCTTTTTTCTTTGTATTTTTAATAAAGATAAAGGTCTGGTTGGAAGTTCGAATTCTGTAAATTAAAAATTCCAAAGTTTACTTATCCATATATTTTAGGATTTTTTGAGGTTTCGGTTTTATCTATAGGCCCTTGAAAATAGAGATGAAAGAACTTATAACTTAAAATTTTGATCAAGTAAAACTATGCGGGTTATGATACTTTTTTTTTATGCTGCTCCTTATATCAAACCCATTTGTAAATATATTGGGATATAATATTTACATATGACAGAAAACAAAGTAGCATATTAAAGGAAAAGCTTCGTCCTAAAGCATTGGGGGCTGTGGTAATATTGTTATCAAACATAATTAAACAAAACCCACTGCTAAAGTTAAAGTCCTCTGGTGGTAGTATTATTTTTCTAGCAAAATTATTGATAAAAGACAACGGACGGTTACACATGGATTTAGGTTAAGAACTTTACTTCAATATAATATACTCCCCACCTCCACCCAAACATTAAAATGAACCTCAAAATATCATGCTGCATGGTTTATCAACAATACAAATTACAGTAATTAATCTCAGAGTACTATAAGGCCAGAACGAGCTTTAAAGTCTTCAACCATAAACCTTAAACCTTTTATTAGAAGGATGGTCTGGAATCCATCAGAAATGTTTCACCAAACTGCCATATAGCAGTGAATGCCATTCATCTGAACTGTTGCGAGGCAACGAATGTTTGTCCAAATTGCCAATTAGCTGGGACGACATTGTACATGGTCAATGCTCTTCCATTGAATAATACAACTGGTATACTTAAGGTGTATGAATCAACCTTAGGAGCATACTATTACGCTTGGCTTGGAAAGAATAGACTATTGTTTTTATAACACTAATTTTAATAATTGTTTTAAAACACATATTTTAATAATTGTTTTATAACATCGAGAATTGTGTTGGCAAATAAAATAGTGTAAAGTATTTCTCAGTTCTTACACGTCTCACGTGGGTGGTTGTGATATACATGCAGGACACCTAACACCTGCCAACTTCTATGAAAATGCATACAACAAATAAGTTCCTTGCATAGAAATGCACTCTAGAAAGATCGGTTGAGGGAGATAACACTTTACCTTGTGCCGTTGCCCCTCCTCCCGAAAAAGGACGACCAAACTAGTTTAGGGAGAAAGAAGAGAGAGTAAATGACTTACCCTTCAGCTAATTCAGGGGGAAGATGCACTCGCCAACACTTTGTTGATTTGGTATGGGAGCCTGCCATTTCCTTCACTTTCATAGTCTAGAGCGTCTTACTATGGGTCGTCGATATAGCCCCAGAAAACTGGAAATGAATAAAAAAAGGCTGCTGAAGGGGAAATAATTGTAGGAACTTCTAGGATAATTGGAATAGATTTAAACAATGACAGATACATACAAGGTTTTTTATTTGGCCCATTTCCATTACTGGATAATCTGTGTAGATATATTGACTGTAGAATTGCCTTTCTAATTCGTTGTTTGAATACTTTCTTGTAATATCAACAAAACCATTGGCTTAATGGAATTTATAAACCCTGGAGACTATGATAAGCCCATTCAACATTCAAGAGGTATGTTGAGCTGCCTACAATGATGATCTACTATTACTAGATATTTTTTCACCTTGAGAAACTTAGTGTTATACTCCCCAGGTTGGACGGATTTCCTACACGGATGAAAGAACCAACCTTGAAATGCTGATGTTAACTTGTAGAAATTAATGAGACAGGTTTTGTACAACAAAATATTTAGGGTTAGTGTTAGGTTTAGGTGTCTTGACATGGCTAAGGATCGAAAAAAAATAAAGGTAATGTGCCGCGAGTTTCTCAAAAGGCCATTGAAGCTATTAGGCAGCAACACCTAATCTCTTACGTAGGGTTTAGATGTATTCGACACGAAGGCAGACGAAGAATTAGTTTCAATTTGCAATATTTGCAGTACAACTATCAAACAATTACTACCTCAATCTTCAATTAGACGAAGAATATGTCTTTGAAATATCTAATATAGATAATGAAACAGATAGATAAAGACAATCGCATAAACACGATGCAATTCGCAAACACAAAATTAGAAATTTGTAATATATGTTGGTAAGAGAAAGATGATTGGGATTGTTCACAAATGTAAATATTAAATGATATCTGGTTTTGAAATGTGATCAAGCATTATTAATTGTGTATTCTAGATAAGTGTTACAAAACTAGATGCCCCGGACATTCAGCTGACTAAGAGCACATAAGTGCAGTTCAAAAGACTCAAAGAAAGAAACAAAGTGTTATATTATCTTTATACAAAATGTGTAATCCCAGTGAGCTACAATCAGCTAAAGAAAAGACTGACTGCACAGATCTATAAAGTGCTGAACTATCAAAAAGATTATAGGTTTGGAATAAAAGTGTTATGAAATCATTATCTAACAACTTCCGTGAACAGATCAAACTGAGTGAAAACCATAAAATCCAAGCCTTCTATTTATATCTTTTGTTGTAAGAAATTAATGTTGGCATTCCTTTTTATTTTTTTAATATTTTTAGTGACTGAAATGCTAGCTGAAATGGTCTATATGTCGGCCAAAATGACCAAAATGTTGGATGAAATGGCCAACATAGCGTTTCAACAATATGAAATGCCACTGAAATGTTTCAAAGGTGTTTTGAACCAAAAAATGTTTCCCAAATGTTGGAATACATTTCCAACACCTTAGGGTGGAGTTCCCGGTAACATATATCAAAGGAATTTACCTATCAAAAAAGAAAAGAAAAGATTAAATAGATGTCTTAAGAAATTCATTACAATTCCTATTTCCACTCCACTTCCAAGTGTTCAGTTTTGAATGTTATGTGCATAAAATAAATCAGTAGAATTTGATACTAGTTAAAACCAGAACTGGCGATCTCCTCTGCTCATAGAAGACAGAAACACTACGGACCGTGCCTGCCTCCAGAGTACATACATAAATAACCTGTACATTTGGAGAAATAAATTCACGTGTTATTTCAATTTTACATAAATTTAGAAATTTTACACAGAAATTTAGAATTTTTATATAGATTTTTTACACAGAAATTGTCACCTGACGTAGAAAGATTGACGATTCAACGACAGAGAAAGATCATGAGAGTTGAGGATTCAACTGCAAAGCAAGAACGTGAAAGGAAAGACATCTTCTAGCAGAAACAAAGTAGACATCTTCTAGCAGCAACAAAGTAGCCAGAGGGAAGGACGCAGACCAACAAAGTAGCTCCTATGCAGTGAACTCTGTATGGGTTTCGATCCGACCACGAGAGGGAGTCCAACCAGAGACTCAACACCTCAAAATTGTAGGAATAATAGGTATGTAGGGAGCAAATGTCACAACACATGGATAACATGCAGACGACTAGCATGCAAATTTCCAGATACAAGCATGCAGATTGCCATGTATACATATTGATATAAGCATGTAAAAAAATTAAAAATTTTATGTTTCAAATTAATGCTAAGTTTCAACTTAGCATTAATTCATATGGCTTTCAACATATGTATTAAATAAGTTTCAAGCCTCTCTTTCCCTAAGTTTGAAGAGCTTGGCCTCGATATGAGGCCAAATAAGGTCTCAAACTTAAAACATAGGGTTAAAAAACAAACACAAGTCCTAAAAATGTTGAAACTTTGGTTAAATGCTTCGTTTCAACATTTTTAGGACTTATGTAAAGCAAACAAATTAATAACTCTGTGCTTTGAATTTATGTAAAGTAAACCATTTTTTTCCTAATACGCTCTGTTTTTCCTAACCATTAATGCTTAAAGAAATTGCTTTCTGGTTACCTACGCTCTTCTTTTCCTAACCATTATTGCATAAAGAAATTGATTTTTATTGCATAAAGAAATAGATTTTTGGTTACCTACGCTCTACTTTTCCTAACCATTAGTGTTTAAAGAAATTTCTTTCAAAGTTGTTAATGACAAATATAAAATTGAGCAACATGAACAAAATCCATTATGTTGAATAACTCACAATTGTTTTTGTAACATAATTGAATCTGGTATGATGGATAACTCACAGTTGCTTCTCCAACAGAATTAGCTACTGCCTTAGGAACCATCGAAACTATAGAAAGCATCTCCAACACAATTAGCTACTGCCTTAGGAACCATAGAAAGTCGTCACCATGAAGAAACAAAAGCTAGGCTACACACTACCACCTCCAGCTGAAGTGTAGCAATGCAATGCAATGCAACACATGGCTACCATGCGAACATCCAACACTCGCAAATGTGTAACAAACTTAACTATCCATGTTATAGCGATATAAGGGAGGGCATTGTATGAAAAACGGTTCCTAACAACTAATGTTATCAAACTAATGCTATATAGAATCTATGGCATTAGTCTAACTCGTGCTCGTATATTAAGTATTTCAATCCTTTCTAACCTTAAACATTAGAAAAGAAAAAACATAATTTGGATTTGCGTTGGGAAGAGGCCAAATAAGACCACAAATTGTTTGATTGGTTAAAAAGAATGTTGTAATAATTTTATTTTACTGTAATTTTTCAATTTGACATCTTATTTGGCCTCATATCGAGGCAATATGAGGCAAAGTTAGAATAAAGTTACACATAATTTAACTAGTTTGAATGTAAACTTAGGAACTCAGATTCAAGATGAAGTAATGCTAACTTTCAAGTTAGCATTATTTCCATAACATTAAATGTTTTCCATGCATATATAATTCTTAGAGTTAGGTACATCTCCTCGTGGAAACTGTGGCTTCACAGGTGTTGCGATCTTCACCAGGTGTTACTAGCGATTTATATGACCTTGCCCATGCATGTGACCATCACCTCACTGTTACAACCGATTGCTATAAATCTCCAACAGATTTCTGTGACCTTGCCCGTGCCTGTGACCATCACCTCGCTCAGTGCCAGTAATAGCTTCCCTGCTAGCTTCTATGGCAGCCCTGGCTTTTCTCTTCAGCTTCACGTTATACAGACTCAAGGCTCTCTTGCCTGCCAATTTATAGGAAGGATCCATATTTTGAGGCAACAATTGGTTCAAAGCAACAAATATCAGATTTTGCAGGCAAGCAGTTCCATCAACAAAAAATAATGTTCTTTGAATTTATGTAAAGCACAGAGTTATTAATGTTGAGTCCAACCAGAGACTCAACGCCTCAAAATTGTAGGAATACTAGGTATGTAGGGAGCATATGTCACAACACATGGCTAGCATGCGGATTGCCAGATACAAGCATGTAGATTTCCGTGTATACATATTGATATAAGCATATAAAAAAATTAAACATTTTATGTTTCAAATTAATGCTAAGTTTCAACTTAGCATTAATTCATATGGCTTTCAACGTACTTATTAAATAAGTTTCAAGCCTCTCTTTCCCTAAGTTTGAAGAGCGGCTTAAGCCTCAAACTTAAAACATAGGGTTAAAAAACAAATACAAGTCCTAAAAATGTTGAAACTTTGATTAAATGCTTCGTTTTCTGTGCCATACTAATAACAAAATAGAAAATCGATTACTAAGAGTCCCTGTGATCCCAAGGGAAGGAACTAATAAGAACTACTACCAAAAATGAGTTACTGTAAATAACCGTTCTATAAAGACTATGTGCTAATTCGAAATAACATCGGAAAAGCCTTATAAAGAAATCTAGATTGGAATAACATTAAGGAAGGTCAAGGTAGGAAAATAATTTCAATATGCCTCGAGTTAATACATATATAGATATAAGAAGCACAGTTGAATTGCTTGAGAAAAAACATGGGAAATTCTTTTCAACCGTTCAAATTTATATTCAAATCTTAAGTTACATTTTTTTACGGAAAAAAAATAGCTCAAATTATTATTAACTAATAATAATTTTTTTAGCAGTACAAAGAAACTGACTTCGACATAAGAGATCACTCCTGTAAGCATTGTCCAGATTCATTCTCAGCACACTATAATAAAAAGCGAAAACTACACAACTTACCAATATATGTCCCATCATTCCATGACGAGAAACAAAGCCACCCAAAGAAGAAAGTGAATCACAAGTCAATGGAATAAATATTTATTATGATATATTCTTTAATAATAAAAATGTGACTCACATAATTTAATATACTCATGTAATGGGTGGTGTATTTCTATGTATGACACCTGGCCATATGTTTCTTTTTCTCCATTAAAATTTTTCACATTGCTTGTTTAAATTCAAGTAACCTTTCTTCTGACCATTCTCTTACATTCCAGTAACGTTTCTTGTGACCGTTGGCCAGGTTTCTTTTCTTTCCTATAGACTTCTCACATTGCATGTTTATAATGTAACGAAAATCTTTCACTTTCTAAATCATAATTTATACTTATGCATTCAAACACAAGAGATAGTACCTTCGAACTTATCTCTGTCTAGATGAAAAGTCACTTTGTAAATAAATAAATAAACAAAACGACCCCGGCAAGTAAAAAGATAGAACTTATGATGTTATTAATAAATATGTTATTAACTCCAACCATTATGATGTCATGTAATAAATATGTTTGATTAAGATAAGTACCTTTGATATCATTTTTAATTGGTAGTAAACAACATGCCGTTACGAGGCAAGACATATGTAAGAATCCACAACAATGGATGACAATAAAATATCATTTCCAAACATAGGAAAACACATACTATATATTCTAAGTTCCACTCCCCCAACACAAAAATCATTCTAATTTTAACATTTCATTGCACTATAGATAGAGATTACATATATAAAAAGAGAGGAGAAAAATAATTTATAATGATATACACTGTTCCACAACAATATAAGATATACACATCAAACCCATTTCAATACACACACACATATGAGTTAAATACCCCTCCTCAAAACTATGGCTCACCTGCTTCCCTTGTTTGACAAAAAAGATGTTTCAGACTTGTTATTTTTTGTATATTTCATACTTGCAATTTAGAGTCTTTGTGATCTCCTCGCATCGGACCTGCGAATCCCTATGATATTGGTAGTTATTATCAGGGTGATATGCCATTATTGCTTTACAAAGATATGCTTTTACATTTACCAAGGCTTCCCAATAGTCGTCTCTTCGGATCTAGATGAGTGTGGACTTTGTAAGTCAGAAAGGATCTGTGCTCTTTTCTCCTTCTAGATTGATAACACTTATTTTTTCTTGAATCCTGTGTGTGTCACGTTCATGTCTCTCATTGTACTCTTTTTTCTCTTCCTTTACTATATTGTTTTGGTGTTCACTTACTCTTTCCGAGGAATATGAATACCACTGAGAGTTTGATATCCGTGGGGACATTATGGCACGGGAAATTCTAGTGCTCTCAAAGTGATAATGATAGGTCTGTTTATTTAATTTCAGAATAGTTGAGAATATTTTTCCAATCCGGCCTAAAGCGATGGCCTCACTCTCCAGATATTGTCTCTGCTAAGCAAAATATAATGCTTATACTAGTCGACAACATCCCATACAAGTTCCATGCTGATGACTTCATTATCTAATAATGTTTTCTTAAGTAATTCATCTCCTTGGGATCGAGCTTGAACAGATTCACATATAGATTGATAATGAAGTATATGAGAAAAAAAGTATTTATATGACAATTAAAAATCACTCCCATCATACTCAGATCCTGTCTATTTAAAAAAATTCCCAAAAAACTTGCTCCATAGAGATAAACAAACTTTGTTTTAAAGCTCTGTTTTAATAAAAAATAAAACTTATATAATTGATCTGCTGAGAGACATCAATGACAATATGTTGTAGATTAATCCAATAAAATAAATTACACTGAACATAACTCTGTTTCCATTAAAAAAATTATAGCAACATAGTGACACTCTGTTGCATAAAAAACGCTACAACACTTTGAGCACAATCACATGAGACAAAAACAAAATAGATAAATGAGAGAATCATTCGATCCTTTTCACATTAGATAGAAACAAGATTGAATTTAAATAAAAACACAACAATTGCGTTGAGGACCAGTGCATCCGTTAAGGAAAAAAACGTAGCTAACAAACTCAACACTTGGAAAATTTAGTTTTACATCTGGAGTTCAGAAAAAAACCCAGATGTCCATCGAATGCCTAAAAACTAGGCATCAATTATTTCAATCTCCCCCTTGATGTCAAGTTTTTTCAATTCCCAACAATAGTATAATATTTTCTAATTTATCTTTTGGAGGAGCCTTAGCAAAAATGTCTGTGAGCTAATCTTCAGATCGACAAAATTCAAAAGAGATGAATTGTTGTTGTGCAAAATCTCGAATGAAATGAGGTCGAATATCAATATGTTGGCTCTTGTTGTGGAATACATGATTCTTTGTCATGGAGATTGTGCTTTGATTGTCACAATAGACTTTGATGGGATTATTGACTTTCATTCCCAAGTATTCAAACAATCTTTCCATTCAGATAGCTTGTGTACTTGTTGATGATGCTGCAATATACTCTGCTTCTGTTGTAGATAAAGCAACAATGGGTTGCTTTTTGCTACTCGAAGAAATAATATTTTCTCCAAAGAGAAAATCATATCCATAAGTACTCTTTCATTCATCCAAGCTACCTGCCCAATCTGCATTTATGTATATGCTACAACCTTGGAATCAATAGTAGCATTATAAAACAATCCAAAAAATTTGGTACCACTTACATATCTGAGGATTCTTTTGGCTGCCTGCCAATGAGACTCATGAGGTTGATGCATGAACCTAGCAACCAAACTCACAAAAAACATTATTTCTAGCCTAGAGGTTGTCAAACACATAAGACTGCCAAGCATATATCTATAAAGAGTGGCATTACAAAGTGGAGTTTCATATTCCTTCATCAATTTACTCCCAACAGCCAAGGGAGTGCTCATAGGTTTACAACCTTGCATGTTAAACCTCTTCAACAAGTCTTCAACATATTTGGATTGACCAATGGATATACTTTCATCGGTTTGTTTGATTTCCATACCCAAAAAATATTTCATTTCTCCTAAATCAAACATCTCA
>ML833876.1:0-15157 GCA_009831015.1 Picea engelmannii
ATGACAGAGAATTCAACTAGATATTTGGATAGTGGTGGACTTGGAGGACATTTTAGGCATGATAAGACACATGCGCAATTGGAAGAAAGGCACTACTAGTTAACTACGATGGAGAGGTAGGTATATTTGTGGAGTAGTGTTGAATATGTTGAAACAGTGAATGAAAGGGGAAGTCAAGATAGACATATGTATACACCTTTGCTAGTATCAAAGATTCTATATGAGGATATTTCAATGGATTTTGTCCTTGCACTACCAAGGAAACAACGTAGATTTGTTGCATTGTTTCTTGTGGTTGATAGGTGTTTGAAGATGGTGTGTGTGTGTTATATCACATGAAGATCAATGATTGGAGAAGATTTTGTAGTAATAGAATCTATTCCAAGATTCCACAAGAGTTATTATGCAAATCTATTATTCAAGATGATTGTGTGACACCATAAATTATTATGGAAAATTATCACTTTAGGTAGGGATACCAAAATTTCGAGTAACTTTGTTAGACAATGTGGCAAAATATGGGAATGAACTTTGTTAGACAATGTGGCAAAATATGGGAATGAACTTTGTTAGACAATGTGGCAAAATATGGGAATGAATGTGTAATTTAATTTGTCATATTTAGGTAGGGATGTTAATTTTTTTAGTCATTATGGCATACAACATGGCAACATATGAGAATGAATTGTAATTTAATTTATCACATCATTCTTATAGATAGATAAATGGAGATGGTTAACTAAAGTTTGGGAAATCCTCTAACATGTCTACTTGGAGATAAGCCAAATCAATGGGACCATGTGTTAGCATAAATTGAGTTCTCACACAATAATTTGGTGAAACATGTTGACAATGTTTTATCTTTCTACGATAATGTGCGGGAGGAATAGAAAGGGAGTTATAAACTTAGTGGATTTTCTTTTTGACATGGAGCATAGTAATAATGCATATACTTTTGTAGCATTGATGAAATAGATACATGTGTGTGTCTTAAAAATATTATAGGAAAAAAACACAAGATACAAGGAGAGCATAAATGCATAAAAGATTTATGTCATTTAAAGTTGGAGACCAAATGATGGTACACTTGAGAAAGTAGTGCTATCCCATAGTTATGTACAACAAGTAGAACTTAAAGAATATTGGACCATGTAATATTCTAAGGAAGTTTGGCAATAATACAAACGGGGTGGAATTGCCAAAAGTTTTCAACATTTCCTCAATTTTCAATGTAGTAGTTTTGTACCCATGCAAGGAAGAGCAAATCATCACAAATGAAGTAGAGAAAAGTGCCAATATGGATTTAAGAAAACAAATGTTGAAGAAGAAATTGAAAAAGTGAAGTGTAAGGACATGATGGATGAAGACAACACATTGATTTTTGAAGCAAAGTACCAAACTTGCTCAATGGAAAGAGTAATGTAGGAGATGCAGAGTTAGCATGAAGATATGGCAAGTTTTTCTTTCAAGGGTAAGTTAATACTGGGGAAAGTGAAAAATATCTAAGTATGAGTACTATGAACCAAGGAACATTCAAACCAAGTCTACAAAAAGGTATGAAGACAAGACCATGAGGAATAATGCAAGCACAATAGAGCTTGCACATGTAGAAATTGATTGAAGCAAAGTGGAGTTTTGGAAGTGCACATACTTGCGAAGGAATCCCGATAAAGATGTGCATGAGGTGGGATGAGGAGATGACATGTGTTAATAAAGGAAGATCACTTGGAGATGAGCCAAACAATGCAAGCATAGGGGCAAACAACAATGTATGAAATAACATAGACGATGACTGAAGAGTAGTGTGTGGGGAAAAATATAAGGCATCGTGTGTGGATTGGCATAAAAATAAGATAGCATTAAAGAAGAAAAAACATAGAGGACGTTAGACAGGTAGGGATGGTGAATGAAGAGACAACAAGGAATGCAAAAAGGTATACATGTGATCAAAGAATCAAAATGTGAAGAAATGTTTGAATAATAACTCGGAGAGTTAATAGAGATAATAATTCAATCAAATTCGAGCATTGAGTAGAGAGAGTAATGACTCAACCATGAACCAAGTGTGAGCATTGAGAGTTCCAGGACTATAATTTATATAGAAGAAGGCTAAACAATCTACAAATTTGACATTTTCTAATTTTCCATCATCGGAATCCAACCATGCAATCTTTGTTGAAATTGCAATTTTTTATTGATGAAATTGTCACTTTTAATACATAAATAGACTCAACACCCTCAAATACCCCTACTGCAACTAGATTGTGCAATGTTAATAGCTTATATTTGTAATTATGTCAATCCAAAATGATTCATGTAAGATTTCAGGCCAAAATGCCAATTCCCCCTCCCATTATTTTGAATGGTCGAAAAAGGGCCATTTCATCGTGCATCTAGGTTATTATGTGCAAATGATTTTGCTTGATTGTGGGGTGTTATGAGACCAAACTCCCCATTAGTTATGTACAAATATGCACTTTAATGTCGAGAAGATTTGAACTTCACATCTCTCCCATCTAAGACCAATGACATTACCAATTTTTCATGGGATAATCCTAAATGGAATTGTGATTTTTTTTGCTTCAATAACTATTTTTTCTTTTTTCATACCCCACATGCATTAACACATAGTACAACATTTACTTAGACTAGACCCCTACCCACGTCTTTAATGGGGTTTGAGCATGGGCCTCATCCATGAGAATTCAAGTTCTTCACCATTGCTCATAAACCCAATATTTATGTGATAATCAAAATACACCTTTTATTAGCACCTTCGTCTAGATTTGACGAAGCAAGCCCACCATGTTCAAATCAATCCAACAAAAAACATACCTTGACAATGTCACGAATGAATTCAGAGATTCCCAAAACCCCTAAGATAATCATGAATTCTAAAAAGATCACTTTTCCTGAGATGGGATGTGAATCAACCATTGAATTCTAGTGGAAAAGGCACCTAAAAAGGCAATGAGCCTTATGCACCCCTAGGAAATCTTGTTCCGGACATTTAAGTGATAGGTTCCTTTCTTAGAACCTTACAAATGTGTAAGGTTTTGCGTAGGGAACTTATCGCATCAATGTTCAGAGCAAGCTTGTCGCCTATCAAAAGACCTCTTAAATTATGGAAAATATTTTGGATGTGAATTGCGTTTCCATATCGCAACCATCTTAACACATTTTTTATTGCAAAGCATTCTAGCAACACTAAGCATCTCACTTGTTTTGATCACACCAAAGTCTTGGCATCAACTCTTCATTATCTGACTCATATTATCAGACATTCTAGAAATAAAAAAACATCCTAATAACTTTAATCGTGAAGATGGGTATACACTTAAACAATCTTGACAACACATTATTCAATGTCTTCGTCCTTAAACCAAATTTGAACCTTTTATTTTCTCCATCAATTTTATCTTTTCTTAGGATATCCATTGCTTCAACCCTTTGTTTTTGTATATTAGTTATGTTGTTTCCCACATTTAATTCCCTTCATTTTTTGGAACATTACTCTCTCTTCTTTTAATGTCTTCTACTATCCCTACCTTTCCCTAAATATCCTAATTGATCTTTTTTCCCTTTAACATCTTTATGTTGATTGAATCCTTCATTTAACTTTTTATGTATCCCGGTCTCTCTCATCAACCCTATATATACCCCCTTCCTTTTGACTTTTAGATCTCACTTTCCCAAATTATTAATCCATGTTTCTATATTATTTAATTCATTTTTCATGAAAAACATATATCGGGGAAATTTGTCATGCACTTTCTCTCATTCTGAAGATGATATCTAGAATAAAGTATCTAGGGTAAATTGGATTTTGTACAAACTTGGGGGTTTATCAACACAAGGCTCAATACCATTACAACAATATACTCATCAAGAACTCAACATATTACTTGTGTAAATTGAACTTTAATGAAAACTTCTTCACACAGTCACCTAAACTAAACTTAATTGATTATTACTTTTTTCAAGTTTTTAACTTTTAAACTTTAAATATTACCTAATAAAAGGTGAATAATATATTACTACCTTTTTAACCTTCACCCACTTTTTAATAGACTCCATTTCTAGATCCTAGGTTGGTTTCCTTTCATTTTGCTTTAGAATTATATAGAGAGAGATAATTATTAACAATAAATAAATATTGTTTATTGGTTCTTCATTTATATACATTTAACTAAAATCTTTTGTTATTATTATCATTATTTATTAATTTAAATTTGACTTAATTCTTCTTATAATTAAGGTTAATTTGACTAAATCATTCCTTCAGGGTGGTAGGTGTAGGGGATCATCATTGACGTTGAAGGAAATTATAAATCAACCTTTGTGTGGGGATTAGGTGAGGCCATGAACAACCAAGTCGAAGCTCTGGCACTAATGCAAGGGATGGTTATTTTGAAGCAAATGAAAATAAAAAAGATATCAGTGATATGGGACTCCTTGGCAATTGTTTGTCTTATGGTTTATAGATTGTTGCCATAAGAAACTCATTTGAAGAAGCTAGTCTTTAGAGCCCAAATAATAGTCGAGAGCTTTGAATCCATGCCATTCTATCATGTTATGTGAATGCTCAATTCCTTGGTGGTTAGGAAGGAAAACAAGGCCCATAATTTGCATTTTGAAATGATGCCAATAAAAGGGGGGGACTTTATTCTTTATCATCTCCCATGAAGCACACCTTAAACACTAGACAATGTATGAAGCAAACATTATCAAAAGACAAGTAACAAGCATCATTGAAAAAGATTAATGTCATATTAATGGCCTAAAATCTCCATGCTCTCATGTATCTAATGCCACGAGAGGTAATTCATATCTACCCTGTCAAGATGGGATGACCCAAAGCATGTGGTATTCTATATAGAACAATCTAGAGCTCATTACCACCTATAGATCTCATTATTTTCCCTCCTCGTAAAAAGTAGAGGATAAGGAAGGGTAGCAAAATTTATATTCTTGTCAAGGGGTTGGAGGTTCACCTAGGCCTAAGACTACGAATATGTCAAGCACTCATGGGTGTTATAGCATCAATTTCCACCACATATGCATTTATGGCCTGTTGTCCTTTCCCTTTCCCACTTTTAGACCTTGATCCCCTTTTCCTCCTTTGAATTCATCTAAAAACACAAATTTTTGACATATATGCACCCTACTAGCTATGCAAAGTGTCTACACCTTAATTTGGCTCAAAAAATAATGTTGTGCGTTTTTTTGGGTGGTGTTTCGGGGTTCCCCCGATTCCTGACCCTTTATTTCCCTTACACAATTGTTTGTAACCACTCCAACCACTTGGAGAGCATATAAAATGAGCCTAAGGCTAGAGGAGAGAAAAATCATACTTGAAGCATCACAATCCTAACATTTTCTTGTCTCGTCTACAAGCCCCTTTTCCCTTTGTTGGTGCGCAGTGGACAGACCCAAGGTTCAACATGAACTTGCCAACGAAACCCTCAAATACCATCCCTTCCGCCATCACCCACGAGCAGGTGAAGTCTCACCTGAGGTATCTATGGGAACTGCAAGAACCATATTTCCGAAGTGATGAAGAGATGGGAGGCAATTCTTATAACCATTATACTTAGCATTTGTTCATGATTCCTTATATCATGTGCGCAAAAACATAGTAACTTGTAACATATTCATAGTAATGAAACATATATCATATGCACACAATAAACAAAACATAAAACACATCATAACACATATACACCATGATTAACGTGGTTCACCCAAGATGGGTTACATCCACAACGACCGACTTCATATTATATTATTTAGAACATCCATTACAAAATATGTGCACTGTGCTCATATACAAAATTCCCTTGTCATTCTCCTATTATCCTTACTCACTATCTATCTCCATATCCCTCTATCTCTTTGTCACTCTCCACTCCTATATATCCCAAAACCCTTACATATTTATACAATTACAATGGGGCTTATCCCATATCGAGGGACCCAAAATGCATAACGGCTTCCAACAGTCTTCCTTCTTTTGTGTGTGTTGAATCCAACTATCTTTCCTTCTTTTGCACGTGTCGATCAATGGTTGACCTGTCACTCTGTGCGCGCGGTTTTCTCCTGTGCAGTTCCCAAAACTGGTCCCCAAAATCCTATCCCAATAGGCCCCCAACACTCACTTGTGGCTCATCTCGAGCCACTCAGTCCTTTCATTGCACTTCCTTCCACATCACAATGAACTTTTGAAAATTTTCCTTCATGATTGCAACCTTCCCCTTTGCTTGTGCTTCTTGCGCCAAAATCCCCTCTATTTTCTGCGTGGTAATGGGGATCTTCAGTTTCTCTATGTTGTCTTGTATTGCTTGCTTTATTATGCCTTGTGCAGCCGTAAGTTCCTCTGTCACCCAAAATGCTTCCTCCTGCAACGGCTCAAACTTCTGCGCAAGACTTTGTTGTTCAAACATTATCTGGATTATCTTGTGGTGTAGCTACCTATTCTCAACTATTGCAGTCATTCATTCTATTGTTGGCAGAGAGCTCATTGTTTCTTTGATCTTCTGCACCTTCTCCTATGCACTCTGTATCCTTTGTTCTGTTGCTTGTAACTCTGCATCCTCCATTAATGGTCCCACTTGTGCACTCTCTTCATATAAATTTGTGCATTCCTCATCCAAACTCCTAATACTCTCCACGATCGTCGTGGTTGTCTTCTCTCATTGCTCTGTTTCTTCTGGTAGGGTACTCGATGTTGTGCAAGCTTCCAAATCGACTATCTTTGCGTGAAATCCCTGAATGTCTTCGCTTATCTTTGTCACTTGATCTTTCAAGGGAGTATTTACTTCCATTTGTACCTCTGAGATCTTGTTGTATTCCTCCTGCACTGCATATTTCAACCTTCTTGTTGTCTGTGTAGCCTCGTCTCGTTCTAGCATGAGTTTGTTATACTTTGCGTGTAGTGCATCATTGTCTGCATTCACTTTGACCAAATCCATAGAAGTCGATTATGTGCGCAACTGGATCTCTTGTGTGACACTTGTTTGCAATCTATGTAGCACATTCACTGGTAACTGTGACAACAGTAAGTCAATATGACTTAATGCTTGCGCGTGCTCTTGCATTTCTAATGGGGAACTCTGTGGCCCCTGTTGATATCTTCATGATATGATGCTCTGTTGGTGTTGATGATGGTTGAGATGTTGTCGGTTGTGACTTTATTTTATTTGTTGTGATTTATGTTTGTTCTTCTTCTGTCAGTTGTATTAGCGTTATCCTGTCCGATTCCAAAATCTGGCGTAGTGTAGCTATATGCACCTGCACATTTGTGTACATTTCCTCCTGTTTTTGCACAGCTCACTGAAATGATTCTTCAATAAATTCTTTCACTTGATCTCTAATCTTCTCCAAGTCATCTTCAGTTAAGGCATGGATAACTACTTCCTTTGAGGTTTTCCTCTTCTTATGTTTATGTGTAGATCCCTTCTTAGCATGCTCTTTTCTCTTCTCTCCAATGTGCAGTGCTTTTTATGAGTGTCGCATGCACCATTCCCTGGTTCTTCGTGTTCTTCTTCTTCTTGATCCTTATCTTGGTGTTGTGTCTCCTTTTGGGTTGTTTCTGGCAATGGGGTTTTCCACTATGCTTCCCAGTTGTTTATAATCAAATTGACATCATGTTCTGTCAATTTGTACCTGGTCGACAACCATTGTTGATCTGGATCATTTTTTGCTTGGATGTACATGTGGTGTGGCCCTATTATTGAATCATTTGATTTCTTTGTATGCTTCAATTGTTTGAGGTAGGATGTGTAGTGTGTCCTTAATACATTGTCGGATTATCTCCTTATAAATGTAGAAAATGACATTGTTGTGCATTTGTTTATTATTTTGCGTGGTATGCCACAAAGAAACATACCTCGTTGCCAAGCACGGTTCCTGCATACCTTCCAGGAACTGAGTTTCTTTCAGCCCCCTCCAAGCAACCAATGCAACCAAAATCAATAATCATGCATAATGAAACTTTGTACCTTTATCCCGAGCTTCTCTACAATTAGTTAAAAATTGGTTCACCAAAAATGTCACCCAGTTCATCTGCACTCCTGCTACACACTTTTCTATTGCTGCTATTGCTCCTGCTAGCAGCTCATCTCTGCGACATTTCCTGAGTAACTTGCAATCCATCACCCATGTCACAAATCTAATGGAATCATCATTAATACTCGCGACATCCAATATGCATTGCTTTGTGTGTGTTTTATTTTCCCTTCATATATTTTTGCTAATGCTTTCTCTTGAGTCTTATGCATGAACAAGGGTAGTTGGTCTTCCCTTGTTGACGACAATCCTGTAATCTACACAATAAGTTGGGTGTCGATTGACACTGGCCTGTCCAATCAGAGGAAACCTCTGTGGGTGCAACTCAATAGTAACTCAACACAGATGTTAATTTCAGTGCTTCTACCAAAGTGTGGGATCTCCAACAGGCTCAATATGCATGTTCATTGCAATCATGTTGCCCACTCTTGTGGCTTGACTATGAGCACTAGTGAGTTTGGGTTGAGTCCTATGTGTAGATCATTTTTTGGTGCTAACTCAAGAAATTTATTCAGATCTTCAAGACCATGGTCTGAATACCACAGATTTCCTACTGCACCTAACATGTCTCCCTCAATGCTGACCCCAGGTGAAATCATCGGTGCAACAAGGTCATACTTCAGCTCCTTGGGCAGTCTAACTGGCTTTGTTGTTGGCTTCCTGGGTGACACATATGCCCTTGAAAATTTTAATGGATATGATGCCTCTGCTCTTGCGGTTTCTTCCTGTACAGGTATCGATGCCTGCTTGGTGCATGGGTTTTTCGTTTGCGATGCAGATGCTCCTACCTTTCGTGGTGCCATGTCTTTTTGCAATTCGTTTATTTTTGCAACTCACTTAGCTCTCTATTCTCTTAGAATGTCCAAACAAATATGACCCTTTCTCATTGCCCCTCATCTGCTTTTTTAGGTTGTTTCCAGCTATTTCATTCCTCTTCGCGCCAAAATTCGCAGTCCAATCTAATTTTGTTCACATTCAATTATGTCTATATTTTGCATTAATTTCATATTCTCTTGTAGATCGTGGTCTAGATTTGTAATCTCGTCAAAATATCGTCGTTGCTTTTCATTTATGACAACACATTTCCACCGTCTCGCCATCATTCTTTCTCTTTAATGCTTTTCTTGTCATCTACACAGGTCTTTATCTTGGATCTTTTTGTGCACAATTCAATTCTCCTTTCTGCGCGCAATTCAATTCTCGTTCATGTGTGCAATTCAATTCTCCTTCTTAAGCACCTTCCTCTTTCTTTCTTCATTTCCATGGCATTTTCTTGTTCATCTCTTTTTCTGTTAATTTGACTCTTTGAAAGATCCCTGATTCAGAACTTCAAGTCTCCCATCTCTTCAAATGTTTATTGTGGCTTGCCTCAAGCTCTTTCATTGCTTTTGAATATATATATATTACACGCACTACGCACCAGTCATTCCATGATTTCCCCATTCAATTTCTCCAACTAAATAGCACTTGCCTTTGTCACTAATCTTATCACATACAGATCCAACCAATGCATTTGGAACTTTCTAGGGTGCTACAAAAATTTGTTGTCATAGACCAAAACTAGGTCTCCCATATGGAACTTCTTCTGTTTAATATGTTTGTCATGCCATGCCTTTTTCACGTGCTTTTTGAACCTGCTAATGAAATCCCGCGATGATGTAGTCTTTCTTCAGTTCCATTAGCTCTGATAGTATTTTATCTACTGCGCCAAAATCCGTGAGCTCTGTCGGTGCAACACTGCGCAGACTCAGCACAATGAACTCCATGGGCATAACTGCTTCTTGGTCATATGCTAGTCGGAATGGTGTATGTCATGTCAACTTCTTACATGTGGTATTAATTGCCCATAGTAATTAAGGAATCCTCAGGTCCCTGTCATCTCATTTTACATTACATATCTTTGTCAGCGCATGCTCTAGGATCTAGTTAACCGCTTCCAAGGTGTGCTCTTTCGGTGATAAATATGAAATTTTTTTGTCAAAGCAACAATCATTTTATTCAAAAAATGGGTCCCCTGATCACTCATCAGGATTCTCAGACATCCAAACCTCGTAACAATATTCTCAGATAGAAACCACGTAGCAATCTCTGAGATGGAATCTCTGACAGGTTCTGCTTTAGCCCATCATGTCAAGTAATTTGTCGCATTAATTATATATCTTGCTCCTGACCTTTTTCTTAGTGGGTTGATTAGTCCAATGAAATCAACTGCCCATTTGTCAAAAGTAGGCAACGTAACATGCAGTATTAAAGGTATCTCATCTCTTATGGATGGCTTTCTAGCTTGCTGACAGACATCAGTTGTTTGACAAAACACCTTAGCATTCATATGAGTCCTCGCTAACAAAGTCCTACGCACAAAATTTTCGGATTCGTCGCTTTCCTTGCATAGTGGCCTCTCACAATTCCTTCATGTGACTCTGATAATATCATAGGCCTCTCGTGCTCCAATACACATCACTGAAGAATACCATCTGCGCCTAACTTATACAAATTCCTCGCTATAAACTGATAATATGTTGCCTTTACTACTAACTTTTTCTACTGTGCAATTGTAAAGTCGAGTGTGGCTACTCTTGTGCTCAAGAAATGGAAAATATATGCAAAGTAATCATCGAGCATATGTAATGTGAATAAGTGTGAATCTGATAAACTATCATCCATATTTCCTACATCTTCCCCCGTTAATATGTGCAACAAATGGTCAGGTCCTGTATTTAATTTTCCTAGTTTTACAATCACTTCAAAATCGTACTCCTGAAATAATAACAACCATCTGCATATCTTCCCCCCAACACTGACTTACTGACTAAGTATCTCAGTGCAGAATGATCCATGTACATATTAAAATTCCATCCTAGTAGATAATGCCTAAACTTTTGTAGTGCATACACCATTGCTAGTCCTTCACGCTCTATAGTAGCGTAATTTTGTTCAGTTGATCCAAAATCAGATCCAGAAGCCTGACAGGGCTTGAAAAATGCTCAAAAATGAAAGTGCTCGGAATGCAACGAAACCTGTGCCATTGCGTTCGTCTCGTCTTCCTAATTCCGGCGATATATTTACTTTGTCAAACGGGCTCCATATGGAGAAGATATCGCGTTCTGTCTGAAAGGTCAAACAGGTAAAAAAAAAAAGGATGATTGTACAGTCCGTACAGTGCACGTGTCATGTTGACTGTGCAGACCGTACGGTTCGTACAGGTGACATGGCAGTTCCAGCAGATGACACATGGCAGCCTCGGGTGACGACACATGGCAGAGCGTGATAGGTCGATTTGGCGTACGGATGGGCCAATGCAGGGGTGACATGTGTCACCACTGTAAGGGTGACACGTGGCACAGGTGACGTCAGCATCTGACATGGCAGGGATGATGTGGCAGTATGATCGACAGGTGGCAGAACGTGGGCCAATCGACAGTTGACACATGGCATGATATGGTTGGTTGTAAAGGTGCCACGTGGCCCAGTCGTGGGCTACCACGCGGCACCCCATGATTGGTTTGATGGTTATGTGTTAAAATTTGTGGTGTGCATGGGAGTCGAACTCCCGACCTCCTGTCTGGGCAAAGGACTGGCAAAGTCGTGCTAGACAGCCCATTATTGGTTGGTACTTGTTATATGAGTGGCAAAAAATGTATTTAAATTTGTTTGAATTATCAAATGGCGGGGGGAAAGGGTCGGGGCTTAGCCCCAGCCCCCGGCATACACTACATAACCGTGCAATGGAACCGGGAGCGCGCGGGAATAATGGCGTAAAGGCTTATCCCTTAGACCCTGCGCCCATACATAACCACTGCCCACATAACCAGGGGCTTATCCCTACAAAACGCGCGTAGTTACAACTGTAAGCCCACGGGTCTTATGGTTGCGCCACAAGACCGGGAGCGGGAGCGTATGGAGGGGGGCAACGCATGGGCGCGTGGCCACATGGCCCCCCATATGACCGTTCTAGAGGGTGCGCGTGCACGAAATCAGGGGCTGCGCCCGATTTTTAACTATAAAGTGGGTTTTATACCTACTTTTTGGGTTTTAATTGTTATTTAGCCTATTTTTAATTAATTTTCTCCATTTTTGGGAGATATTGGGCATTTATGGAGCCTAAATTTTGGGAGGAAGTTGGAGATGAGTAACCAACTTCCAAGCTATATAACCCAGGCCTGTTTGAGGCCATGAGAGGGCAGTCAGAGCAGATTTATGCTGAAGAGAAGCCAAGCCAAAGCTATTTTGATGCAGAGAAGCTTTTGAGGAGGAGACGCTATCGGATCATTTCTCGGAGCTCCGGACGTCCGTTTTGTGTGCCGTTTTCTTTGCAGGGTTCTTGAGATCTGGAAGAACATGACTAGATTAGTCTTGTAGCCATTTGGTATTACAGAGATGTACTTTTGATCATTTGAACAGAAATAAAGAAGCCTCCCCCACAGAGAAAAAGGCCCGGAGACGTAGGCAAAGTTGTGCCGAACTCCGTTATCAATCTGTGTGTTATGGTTTGTTATCTATTATTTCATTTCAGATCTGCATATGTGTATATGGCTGTCATAATTCCTCTTCTTTCCTCATTCTTTCACTAAGTTCTCAAATGGTTAATTAATGCATGCAAAATTAAAACTCAACCATAAGTCATTAAAAGATCCTACGGATCAAGTGGTAATAACAACCACTTGATCCTAGTTTTACAATCACTTCAAAATCGTACTCCTGGAGTAATAACAACCATCTACATATCTTCCCCCAACACTGACTTACTGACTAAGTATCTCAATGCAGAATGATCCGTGTACATATTAAAATTCCATCCCAGTAGATAATGCCTAAACTTTTGTAGTGCATACACCATTGCCAGTCCTTCACGCTCTATAGTAGTGTAATTTTGTTCAGTAGTCAACAACTTTCTACTGGAAAATGCAATGGGATGATCCAAATCTCCTTCTCCTGGATGAGCTAAAAATGTGCCTAACATTATAGATGATGTATCTACGTGGACATGAAATTCCTTCTTCCAATATGGAAATACTAAAATTGGCACAATAACCAGTTTCTCTTTCAAGGTATCCAGACTTTGCTAACATTCCTCGTTCTATTGAAACTTGACCTCCTACTTCAAAAAAAAATCCAATGGGGATATGATTTACGTGTATCCCCTAATAAACATTTTGTAGTACCCTCCATGACCCAATTTTGCTCGCAGTTGTCACACTAAAGTAGGTGGTGGCAGATCAACAATAACAACAATCTTCGTAGGATCAACCAAAAGTCCTTGTTTACATCCTACATGACCCAACATGATACCAAATGGTGTGCATAAAATACACTTCTTCAAGTTCAAGGAAATCTGGAACTGTCTAAATTTGTCCAACATCAAGCACATAGTTTCAATATGGTCCTTTTGTTAATTTTAGAACTATTATTAAGTTCTTTTCAATTTACTAGACAATAATAGCATAAGTAGGATCATTGAGAGAAACACAATCACAAGGTACACAACATTTTATCCAAGGAAACCTCATGGGGGAGAAAACCTGGCAAAAACTTTCTTGATATAGATTGCCAATACAATGCCAAGATAAAGACCAAAACACTAAAGATAATCCAACACTGAGCATGCTCCTCTCTCTCCTCCTTGCAACTGCAGCTACCTCCAAAAGATGTGCACTAGATGAGTGATTGAGTGAGTGAGTAAGTGAGGCGCCATCATCACTTATTTATACTAGTTGGTTGGGGCTATGGTTGTGTCTCTTCACCAAGCTGGGCCGACTTCTTCAACTAGTGGTTAAAACCACTTTAATTATCCTTGGGGGCCAACTTGACAAACAACACCATATAACTATGGTTTGACCAATCCACAAAAGGGGATTTGGTTTTATACAAAACCCGACACGATCAATCCACAAAAGGGGATTTGATCTATATAAAAATAACTCAATTATAATTAGAATATTCTTTGTAGTTACAATATTTCAACACTCCCCCTTAACAAGAAGGGTATTCTACAACATCATCAGAAGAGAGAGAGAGAGAGCAACAACATCATCAAGATCTGGAATACTGACTGACACATCTATAAATCATTGAAATTTTTTCTCATCATCAATAACATCATCTTTCACAACATGGAGATGGAGTAGCATCATCATCATTATCTTCAGCATGGAGCTGAAGTAGAATCATCATCATCATCTTCAACATGGAGATGAAGTAGCATCATCATCATTATCTTCAGCATGGAGCTGAAGTAGCATCGTCATCATTATCTTCGGCATGGAGTTGAAGTAGCATCATCATCATCATATTTACACGAGACAAAGGCTTGGTCAACACATTTGCAACATGTTCATCTGTACCAACATATTGGAGCTTTACATCTCCTCTCTGCCCCATATCACGAATGTAGTGATATCAGATTTCTATGTGCTTCAAATTATCATGGAACATTGGGTTCTTTGTCATCTTTATGAAACTCTAGTTATCACATATAATCATGGTGGCTTCCATCTCTAGATCGAATAGACCTGTCAACAACTTCTGACACCGTATGGCTTCACAGTTGGCGAAACATGTTGCAATGTATACCTCTTTTTTCATGCTGAGAGCAATACTGGATTGCTTCCTGCCATGAAGTCATGATTGACCCTAGACTGAAACAAAACTCTGAAGTGCTCTTTCCATCAGAAACACTTCCATCCTAATCTGAATCAATATAACCAACCAATCAGAAGTCACGATCTCCAGTGTAATAGAGACGAAAGTCCAATGTACCCTTAAGGTATCTCATCACATGTTTTTCAACAACAAGGTGAATACGTCTAGTCTCTACCAGATACTGACTCAGGGTGTTCACAACAAAACATGTATCTGGCCTGGTATTCGTCAAATACATCAACGATCCAATAATCTGTCTATATAGAGTAACATCAATGAATTCTGACGAAGTATCAACCATGATCTTCAACTTTGTTTCCATGGGTGTGTTCATGGCTTTGCATTTCAACATGTCAAACCTCTTCAATATTTCAACTGCATACTTCCCTTGGTTAAGGAAGATCTTCTCTGGGATTTTCCAAACTTCAATACCTAAGAAATAATGCATCAG
>ML833876.1:20010-35648 GCA_009831015.1 Picea engelmannii
GATTTCTATTAATGAAAGAAATGTACAGAGACTGTAAAATACAGAGTGAAAGACTCGCTAGAATGGTGGCAGCTTATCTCTGAGAAGAGATGTGACGGCTACTCGCATTCGCAAGAAGATGGTTACAATGAGGCTTTGAAGGCTGTTTTACAATAAACGGGAATGTCAAAAGTCTTAGACATCCAAAAACCTAACCCTAGGAGATGAAGCGCCAAAAGTCATGTGGGCCCCGTTTGGGTAAGTTAGTACATCAACTTCCCGGGGTCGTAACTTTTGCATACGATCTTCGTTTTAGGTGTATGATAGCTCATTGGAAAGGTATCATCGAGGAGATTCATTTTGGGGGATCAATCATGCTATTGGCTATCATTGAGAACCTCAATCTCGAAAAACCTTCATTTAGGCCCTCAAAATGGCCCCATAAGTTAAAACCTGCTAAAAATAGTAAATTGCCAAAATTGGCAGAAAATTGTTTTGAGCCAGTCGGCAAAGGTGGTGGCCATCGATATCCACTTGGATCACTCCTAGAGGAGATGTTAGTTATATCTGGTAAATGATCACAATAAGCATTTATCTCAATATGCTCACATGCTACCAAGTATAATACTCTTCAAAGACTATTATCTCAACTATAGTGTTTACTTGTAATGAGGTAGTTATCAAACTTGTCATGTGTCAAATTGAATCTTATCAACTTAATTAATCAAACCTTGAACCTGGAGTCTTGTCCTCGAGAATAGGTGTGTTGTTTTTCTTCCAAGTCTCCTTCACTCAATATGACAAGTGCTTTCTTCAATCTGTCCTCTGTACTAAGACAATATGTTATCTTGATAGAAATCCAAGTCAGAGAATAAACACTAATCTCAATTTAATACCTTAACTTTAATTTTGACCAAGGGTTAGTATGATGGTCATAATTTCAACATACAACCTAGATGTTCAAAACAATGTCATAACAAATGGATGTATATTAATACAATCAAACCTAGGGCATTCGATCCGAGATCCTTCTAAATCTACAATTGTTGTTTAGACAAAAGATCCTTTCTCTTGCAAGTACTCTTTTAGAATAATGATACAGTTTTGAACATATGTAAGTACATACCTCTGATAGTATCAACAGGTAGTGGCAACATCTAATAGCAATGGCAACAAACCTTTTAAAACTTCAAAGGTGTTGCAACTGACACTACAACTGATATTGATACTGCAACTGCAACTTAGGGTTTTATGAGGAAACCCTAATTTTACTAACTTCAAATTTTGGAATTATGATCCAGGGACTAGATGTGTTGGGATAAGGTGAGTATGCTAGAGCTGTTTGTTTTAAAAAATTTCAAGTTTTACCCTGAAACTTGACTTGCGCAAATTTGGACTGGTACTTCTGGTACTGGTTCTAGTTTCCTGGTTTTCTGGTACCAGTCAAAACTAAGGTTTCACTTCCTAGAGGCTCTAGCCACTGAAAAGGTGCACTCAAGCTGCGAATGAGTTCACTTGGCTAGGGCACACTTCCCCAGATGGTTTTTAGTCAGAAATTCCCTTCCAATAAAAAACCCTAATTTTCTTGTACGAAAACAGTAACGTTTTTTGGTTACCCAATGAAAGGTGCTCTACTCAGTTTAGCTCTTGTACCATGTTAATTTTAGAGCTGCTATTAAGTTCTTTTCAATTTACTAGACAACAATAGCATAAGCAAGATCACTGAGAGAAACACAATCACAAGGTAGACAACATTTTATCCTGGGAAACCCTCATGGGGGAGAAAACCCAACAAAAACTTCCTTAATATACATTGCCAATACAATGCCAAGATAAAGACCAAAACACTAAACATAATCCAACGCTAAGCATGCACCTCTCTCTCCTCCTTCTTGCAACTGCAACTAGCTCCAAAAAATGCTCACTAGATGAGTGACTCAGTGAGTGAGTAAGTGAGGCGCCATCCTCACTTATTTATACTAGCTAGGAGGGGCTAGGGTTGTGTCTCTTCACCAAGATGGGCCAACTTCTTCAACTAGTGGTTAAAACCACTTTAATTACCCCCAGGGGTCGAATTTACAAACAACACCATATAACTATGGTTTGACCAATCCACAAAAGGGGATTTGGTCTTATACAAAACACGACATGATCAATCCACAAAAGGGGATTTGATCTATATAAAAATAACTCAATTCTAATTAGAATATTCTTCGCAGTTACAATATTTCAACACCTTCAATAAACTAAACATTGTCCAATCATCCAAATATACTTCTAGGAATTTATAAACAAATTCTTTAAAAGCTATGACAACAACTCGGGAAAATATCGTCGTGCATTTTTCAATCCAAAAGACATGATTGTATACTGATAACATCTCCATTCTGCCGCAAATGTTGTCTTATGCCTATACTCTTGCACAATCTTAATATGGTGATACCCAGAGAATCCATCAGTAAATGAGTAAGCTTCATATCCTCGTACATTCTCCAAAACTTCATCTGTAAACGAGGTAGAGAATGGGTCATGTAAGCAAGCATCATTTGATTTCCACAGATCCACACAAATTCTAATTCCACCTGTTTTCTTGTCATGGGCCACCATTGGACTGATCCATTTTGACTCTGCGATAATTTTAATAATCCTAGCTTCCAACATCCTATCTATTTCTTCTTTCACTTTCTGCTTATACAGCTTGGCATCTGGCTTCAAAGGGATCCTCATCTCCCCTAGATCCCTAGTAATCCCTTTCATTTATGAAAATTTAGTTTGAAAAAGGTCTTGGTATTCGCGTAGTAAATAAACAATCTTCTCGATAGTTTCTTCATTCCAATAATCTCCAATGTTTGCGAACTTGGGATTATCCTTTGTACCAATATTCACCTTGTGCATTTTCAACGACATTGCATACACGACAAATTCAAGCTCGAGACCCTCTACTATGCGTTCTCCTTCGGTTTCTGGCACTTGCAAATTTCTCGAGTCTTCATCCTCCTAGTCTTCTCCAGCAATGTTATAACATTCCTAAACCTATTGAACAATGGCAGAATATCTAGACGCACTACATAAGGGTATTGGTCCCGTTGAGTCTTATGATGTACAAATCTTGTTTTTGATCACCTGCAGAACTTTGTTGACCAAATGGGCATCATCTTCAAAATTTAAAGTTACCTTGAAGTTGCGATTCAAATATTCCCAGTCTGTTGTTCCTATGCCTACTTCCAATTCTATATACTGGTTCTTTAGGATCGTATCCAAAGTGTGTACAAACAAGTGCATCAATTCCTGCTTAGGTACTGATCTCCATGTCGCGGTGCACTATGTAAGATGATCTATAGGGAAACTCAACCCAGTATACTTTTTCACAATGTATTTAGTTTTTTTTCCCAACCTATCTTGTAACAACCTTCTGCGTTGCTGCCAATTATCTATTATATCCTTATGCACAACCCACCACCTTGCAGGAGTCACTTTCAATGTGACATCTAAATCTAGCAATCTCTTTTGTTTCGGTATCTGTAATTCAAATTCTTTTACAAAAGAATCTGTATATGTTAATCCATCATACTTCAGGGGATCACGTACCTCATCTCCAATCTAGTGCAATTCACCGGTAATATGGGCACATCTCCTTGTAGATACTCCCTATAACCTCTATTGCTAATGTTCCAGGGCTTCTTTTGAATCTGACTTACAATAATTAATACTTCGCCAACTGAGTACACCCTCAACAATAGGATTAACGTAGTCATCCATCTATGCGGTCATAGTGTAAAGGTTATCGAGTTCTTTAGTATTGAATTCTTCCCTTACCAATTCCACGTATCGTCTTCCTTTTGTGTGATCCAATGGAACAATTACTCTCAAGTCTCCTACTTCAAAGATCGTTTGTCTCTTTTTCAGATCAATAATGGTCTTATTATCAAAAGATCAATCAAGTCCAAGTAACGTTGGATAGGGTTTACTATCATGCACTATCTTGATTACTTCAAAATATGTTGTGTTGCGCACTCCATCGATATTAAAACTCACCCCTATCAGTCTTCCAATCAGAACAAGTTTGTGCTAATTTGCTAGCCTCAACTGAATTGGTGACCAGATCAACTTTGGTTTGCCCATCGTCTCCCATGTCTGCCTAAGAAGGACGTATACATCAAATCCCAAATCCAAGATTATATTAATGATATCAAGGTCTCTTATCAGTGCATTAAGACATAATTCCCTATTTGTCCTTTTCTTACACTGTACCTGGTTAAATACTCGTTGTGAAATAAGTGCTTCTTTATCTTGCGCACAATGGTTGATCATCCAACACAACAAGTTTAATGTAGTTTCATTCTTTATTAGTTCTAAACAAATCTTTGAGAAACTTTATAGAGTATGTTCCTTTTCAACTGGTCTTTTTGTAATTGAGTGGTCATAGGTTGGAGGCATGTCATACACAGGTGGCGCAGTCGATGCTTTCCATTCTATTTCTAGCAGCTCCTTCCTTGCTTGCTTATATGTGTCTCTCTCTTTCCAAGGGTCAAACGTTGAAGGAGGTTTTGCTTCTTTCCTGATCCACTGGTCGGTCTGATTTCATTATTTTATTGCATCAACTCTTGTTTTTTCTCCTTTGCAGGTAATTGTTGCTACCCTTGGTTGATTGTCATGCTCTTCCACTGCTATCATTTGCATGTTCTAGTTCTTTTTTCCTGCCACTTCGTGATCAACTATG
Source organism: Picea engelmannii (assembly GCA_009831015.1). Lineage (NCBI taxonomy): Eukaryota > Viridiplantae > Streptophyta > Pinopsida > Pinales > Pinaceae > Picea > Picea engelmannii. The sequence continues at coordinate 24,710 of ML833876.1, forward strand.
AACAATATTTCGTCGCATGATTCAACTGTTTGTAGTATGTGCACGTTGTACAATGATTCTGACAATCTCATGTCGAATGCCCAGGCTGGTTATAGTTATAACAGATAATCGATCCTCTTCCTCTATCTAATCCTCCTCTTCTTTCTTGATTGTATCCCCTCAAAGTATTATATTGCGGTACCCCTCCTTCTGATCCATCTCCCCCTTGAAATTTGTATGCATCAGAGGTGAGTTATTTCATTAGATCGAGTGTGCGACAATTCTGTTCGTCGTGTCCCACGGACTTACAAAAATTACAAAATAAGCTTCTGGCAGTGATCTGATACTTCTACATCAAAGGGCATGCAGTTGGGTGATGACCCATCGCTCTGCATATCTCACACCATACCCCTACTCCCGTGGCCAAGGGATTCAGAGCTCTTGTAGCCAAATTATCTGCAAAGGTTGGACACTCATTCTTATGATGTCCTTCCTTTATGCATGTAACACACCAGACTTCTTCATGCTTTTCCTTCCCTTTAGCAAACTCCTACAACTGAATTGTCAATGCTGCTAACTGTGACTGAACATGAGGCATCCCTGCACCATTATCTCCTATAGGGGATGCTTCCAAATTCATGGCGATCTCTAGTGCTTCTGACTGCGACACAATCTTCTGTTGCATCAATGGGCAGTGTATATTTGGTAACAATCCCACAATGAACCATTCCCTATGTTGCTTGTCTGGAATCTGGAAGGTCAACCGATCCATCGACCTCGGAGACACACACAGGGTCGTGGCTTCGACACATAGTCTGGCCTGAGTGGGTTTATTGGGATCTAATGGATCTCCTTCTGTTGGACTAATTTGATGGTCCTTTTCCTTCTTCTTCCTTTCTATGCACAATATTCCTTCAATTTAGATCACTGCGTCAAGGTATCTTTCCTCAAACTCACTGTACTACCCTTCTTTATCAGCCACAGTCATCTTCTTACTGTACCAATTTTTTTTTCCACTATGCAACACTCCAATCTCTTCGTCCATCACACCTTCTTCTTTTCCTGACATTCACAGCCCATTCATTCCTTATTTATTCTTTCCTGCATCCCTCTCCTCCATACTCTCGGACCATCCCATAGTCAAACCCCAGACCCCCTATCTGCGCTAAGGCGCCTAACTATTAGGGCAATCAAGTTCCAACTTCATAACCCCATTATCACACAACAACATCTTGACCCAAGTAGACAATGATTTCAAATATCTTCCACTCATACCTTTAAAAAACTCCCTCTCAGTAGCACTGTATGACTGGGTACACTCTATAACAAACTTAGTAATATAACCCCCCAATACGCTATCCAGCCAAAATCCAACTGTACACGAGATCTGATTACTTATGGTATTATCTTGCTGGATCAACTCATAAGTCTAGCTTCTCAGAATAACAGTGCATAATGTTCCATTCTTTTCAACTAACCTCTGTAACCACTCAGCCAAAACTATCGAGAATTCAATAGAGAAAATCTCATGTAAGTCTGTAAATACATACCTTTGTAACCACTACTCCGAGCTAATTCGTGGTTTATTCTGATGTCTGGAAAACTCATGGTCCTTTGTCTCTAACCACTGTCCTATCTCTTCCTTAGTCGGCCTCCACATTCCCTTAAGTGGCAGATCCTGGTCCCGACAACAGAACCATTTGTTGGAGTGCAATGAGCAGACCTAAGGTTCAATGTGAACTTGCCAACAAAACCCTCAGATACCAACCCTTTCGGCATCACTCGCAGGCAGGTGAAGTCTATCTATCTCCATATCCCTCTATCTCTTTGTCACTCTTTGCTCCTATCTATCCCAAAACCCTTACATATTTATACAATTACAATAGGGCTTATCCCATATCGATGGACCCAAAATTCCTAACAACTTCCAATGGTCTTCCTTCTTTTGCGCGCGCTGATCCTTGACAGACCTGTCACTTTGTTCGCACGGTTTTCTTCTATGCAATTCCCAAAACTAGTTCCCAAAATCTTGTCCCAACATCCTTACTATTTATTTATTCCCTCAAACCTGGAAACCCCTGTTTCCAATCTTCCCTGCTCTTCATATCTTGTCAAGAAGAACCCATTCTTCTTCTTTGGACTTGCATGAGCATTAGAGTCGGAGGTACTATCTATGGTCAATGGCCTGGGTGGAGGGACTTGAAGTCCGGTTCCGGAGTAGTGCCACAATAGATACAGGTGGTAATTACCTTTGTCTTGTTGTTCATTAACAAAGATACGTATTTCCCGTCAATTATTTGTATTTTAATGTATGATGTTTATGTTTAAGCATTCAAATTATTAGAACACTTATTGTTTTAATTTCAATAATTTGTATGAGAGTTAGTTATCATATAACTACGCCTTTGTAGTTGTCAACTTGATTGTTTTCAGGTGATCAAAGGGACTACAAGGAAGGAACGTTGAAGCAAAAGGTTTCAACCATGGGATCGTCATCATACATTGGGAAATTGACATGCCTCTCTCTTTCCGACTATTAGTTAGTTAGGTAGTTATAAGACTTCTTGGTTGCAATTATGGGATTGAGCTCACTTTTTAAAGATCCTCGCTCTGTTGTGGCTTTAACCCATAGCCATAGGAGAATTTCTCCATAACAACAGACATCTAGACATATGTGCAATATGTGAAAATGATAACCTTCATAGAGAAATTTGAAGGTGTGAACAACATTACGTCGAAGCTTAGAAATATTTCTCTTTATATGTGAGGAAATGGGAGGTTTGAAGAAAAGACTGGGAGTTAAAGAGTTCAGAGGAAATTTAGGTGATCCAAAGACAAATGATTGGCACAATGGCTTAGGTATAAAAACTCAAGCACAAACAAATGTAGTTGGAAATCAAAGTGGAAAGTAATAATTAGAGTTTAAAGGAAGTTGAGGAGAAAATAAAGAATGGTCCATGATATAATCTTGAAGTTGGAGATGGAGCAAAGACTTGGTTATAAGGAATGCAATCTCCCTTGTTCTCTCTATGGGTTCTTTTGGAAAGGAACAATTGGCAACCATGGAAGAAGACATTGTTCAACAAAACACAATGCAGACAAGGAACTGAACCTCGGTCAACTTTTAGTCAAAATTTGGTAGCAAGAAGAAAACCCTTAGTGGGTTTGGGCTCAATAATCCTTGAAATTTGTGATCTTTTGTAGAATAATTCTTTTAGTATGATAGTATATACATTTATATGTTGATTAAGGTTGGTTGTCATTGATTTCAACCCTTGAAGAAAGCCTGGTAGCACAAAGGTTTGGGTAATGGACCCAAGTTTGTTTGATGTAAAGATGACTCATTATTGTCTTGTCATGGTTGATAATAAGTACAAATGGATGAACTCCAAAGTGGTCTCCTTATGGTGAAAGCCCTCATGGTAAGACGCTTTGTGGATTGAGTTATCCTAGAAGTATGGTTAGACAACCCATGCTTATTTGTGGAATAATGAGATGAAGGTCAATGAATTTGTCAGTGAAACTATCCTAGATGGTTAGTGCTTGTCATGCCATTTCTGGTGGTATGTGGAACATCACATAACTCCTTGGTATGTGGTGTTATGGCCATGAGAAGCTGGAGAACCCAGGTTTGGGTAATGGACCCAAGTTTGTTTGATGGATAATGCAAATTCTAACTTTGTACAATATCTACTGCAAACATATATTTAGTAAAAGAACATAAAATATACAATGGCAAATACAAACATTACACAGAGATTTTTCCCCTGGAAACCCAAACCAGGAAAACCAACATATTTTATATTCATTCATATGTGATACATTGTTTACAATACAATATACATATAGGAGCCAGTGGCATCCAAAACCCTAACCCAATGACCTGGATTAGTCCACAACCCTAATTCCTTAACCGAAAATAGAAAACAATTGGCAAAAACTATGTGCCGAAAAACCACCTAAATATGTGACACATTTCCCAAGGCATAATTTTTTTTCTCAGGGGTGTTTCCACCGAACCCCTACACCCCCCCTATGCGCCCAACACATACGTGTTATACTCATGCAAATAATATAACACATACCCAACATTCTCCCACTTATTGATTTCTTTGCATACAGGGGGTTACGGGGTTACATAGTCAACAATCCAAGGCAACAATGCAAATGGATCCTCTACACCAAGAGAACTTCTCAGTGCTCACAGATTTTGTTAATGAATTTGCAACATTCTTCAAAGTGTCCACCTTCATCAACAATACTTTATTTTCTTCAACCATGTCTCTCACAAAGTGATATTGAATATCAATATGCTTTGTCTTTGAATGATGAGCTGGGTTCTTCGCCAAAAAAAATGCACTCTCATTGTCACAATCTATCCTTACAGCTCGTTGTACCAACCCAATACTTGAACACAATCTTTGTAACCATACTGCTTCCTTGCTTGCATGAGTGGTTGCAATGTATTCAACTTCTGTAGTTGACAGTGCCACTACATCGTGTCTTTTGCTCATCCAACTTATTGCTCCTCCAAATAGGTTAAACACATACCCACTTGTAGATCTCCTACGATCCAGATCTCCAACCCAGTCTGCATCCACAAATCCATGTATATCCACCACTCTGTCCAATCCCGGTCTTCCTTCGTAGCACAATCCATAGCTAGTAGTGCCACGCAAAAACCTGAAAACCCTTTTTATTGTTGTCCAATGCACCTTCCCTGGTTTTGACATATACCTAATCAAAACTCCCACTGCATGTGCAATGTCTGGTCTAGTACAGACCATTGCATACATCAAACTACCAACTATACTCGCATATGGAACACAAGACATGTCCTCCTCCTCTTCATGTGTCTTGGGACATTGATCTACAGATAACTTTACACTAACAGGAATAGGAACCTTGACCGGTTTACATTCCTGCATATTAAACCTCTACAATATTGTCTCGACATATTTTCTTTGATTTAACCAAAGTTTCCACCTTTTCTGATCTCTTTTAATTTCCATGCCCAAAATGAAATTTGAAGCACCGAGATCCTTCATGTCAAATTTAGAGGACAACTGAGTTTTCACATCCTGGATAATCTCCTTGTTGTTTCCTATCAACAACATGTCATCTACATACAAGACCAAATAAATCAAATGATCACCAATTAATTTAAAATACACACAATGTTCCTCTTTGCTTCTTGTGAAGCCAAGTCCCAACATATAGGTATCAAATTTTTTATACCACATCCTTGGTGATTGTTTTAAACCATACAGGGACTTTTTCAGCTTGCATACCAGCTCCTTCTTTCCCTTCACAACATAACCTTATGGTTGCTTCATATAGATTTCTTCTTCCAGATCCCCATGTAGGAATGTTGTCTTCAAATCCATTTGTTCTATTTCAAAATCAAATGCAACAGCGATAGATAAAAATAATCTTATGGAGGTTAACTTGGCAACAAGAGAAAAAATCTCACCAAAATCAATTCCCTCAACCCGAGAATAACCCTTTGCTATTAACCGAGCTTTGTATTCCTCCACTTTTCCTTCTGCATTCAACTTCTTTTTAAATACCCATTTGCTGCCAATGGGCTTTCTTCCAGTTGGCAACTCCACTAGATCCCAAGCCTCATTCTTATCCAAAGATGCCATTTCTTCATTCATGGCCCTTTTCCAGAGATTTGCATCCTCTGAATCCACTGCCTCCTTGACAATTCTAGGATCATCATCAGTAATAGACGAAGCAAAATTTGAATGGAAAATAGATGGAGTATACCTTTCCGGTGGCCTTCTTTCTCGAACTGATCTCCTCAATACTTGAGTATGGGGATCTTCTTCTTTTGATTCATGTTCTTCTGTAGAGTCCGACTCATCATCTTTTAAATCAAACTCAATTTTCTTTGGTTCTTCCTTACTTGGTAGGACTTCCTCTTTAACAACATCCTTCATTTCTCTAAATACCACATCTCGACTATACACTACCTTCTTAGTTTCTGGGTTCCAAAGCTTATAACCTTTGAGACCATCTTTGTATCCAATAAAGATACACTTTTCGACCTTCTTATCTAGCTTACTCTTGTTTTCCTTTGGAACATGAACATATGCATCACAGCCAAATACCTTGAGATGTGTGAGAGAAGGTTCCTTACTAGTCCATACCTCTTGTGGAGTCTTGTCATCCAATGCTAATGAGGGTGATCTGTTGACCAGGTAACATGCAGTACCCACTGCCTCTGCCCATAATTCTTGCCCTAGCCCAACACCACTGAGCATGCACCTTGCTTTTTCCATCAGCGTCCTGTTCATCCTTTCTGCAACTCCATTCTACTGAGCTGTATATGGAGTAGTTTTCTACCTTGCTATACCGCACTTCTTACATAATTCTTCAAATTCATTCCCGCATAACTCTCCGCCATTATCTGTCCTTAGCACCTTAATTCTTTTCTCTGTTTGATTATCAAGAAGAACCTTAAACTCTTTAAACATGTCAAAGACTTCAGATTTCTTCCTGAGGAAATATATCCAAGTATTCCTCAAGAAGTCATCTATAAATGAGACATAGTACACATATTTTCCCAATGATGGGACCGACATAGGTCCAAAAACATCACTGTGAACTAGCTGTAAGATTCCTTCTGCCCTCTTTGCACCAGAGGGGAATCTTACCTGATTCTACTTCCCATATAGACAATGTTCACAAAAATCAAAATCCAGAGAGTAGTTAGACATGCCTTCAACCATACCTTTATCGTGTAGTAGTTGAAGACCCTTCTCTCCGATATGCCCCAGTCTTTGATGCCACAACATAACCTTTTCTTTAGAGACTGTAGGAGTTATTTCTTCTTCAACTCCAATATCAGGAACAATGGAGCTATTACACCCATCACTAATAGTGCTTCCTTCCAGCTTATACAGAGTTCCAAACCGAACTCCTTTCAGCAACACCATTACTCCTCGAACCATCCTACAGGTTTCCTTTTCAAATATTGTTTTTACCTCTGCATCGTCCATTTTGCTTACATAAATCAAATTTTTAGCCAAACCTGGGATGTGTAGAACACCAGGCAATGTTATAATCCTTCCATCTATGAGCCTCAACTTGACTTTTCCTCGTCCTATGATTTTGGTTGTCGAATCATCACCTAAGAAAACATTACCTCTATCATACCTTTCATATTCGCAGAACCACTCCCTGTGGGGAGTCATATGAAAGGATGCCCCAGAGTCAACCAACCATGCCTCATGATCTGCATGTGTGCTTGAAGAAGCCAAGTACACATCCCCTCCTTCTTCCTTGGAGGTCTTTTCTTATGTAGAATGAGATTCTTCATATCCCTTCTTTTTCTCAACCTTGGATCTACATTGCTTCTTGTAGTGCCCTTCTTTTCCACATCTCCAACATACCCTTACAAGCTTTCCAGAAGATTTAGGTCTACCCTTAGACTTAGATCTCCCACTTGAGAAATTAGATCTATTCCTTTCACAGGAACGTCCTCTTGCAAATAATGCGTTTATGCTCTGTCCTTCCATATTCTTCTATCTCATCTCCTCCGACAACAAGGATGAGACCACTTCATCAAACTTCAAGGTAGTTGTATTACTACCTATGGCCACAACCAAACTATCCGAGGAGTCTAGTAAAGAACATAGTAAACTAATACATTTATCTTCACCTGAAATTTTAATCTCAACATATACTAACTGACTTACCATTATATTGAAGGCATTCAAATGCTCTGCAACCGAGTCTCCATTTCTCATCCTCAGGTTATACAACTTCTTTCTCAGGAATAGTTTATTTACCAAGGACTTAGACTGATACAACTTCCCCAACTTTTCCCATAAATCCTTGGTTGTAGCTTCCTCTGAATCAGAGAGACACAGTCAGATTGTGCTTTTTGCATTCTGATCCAACTTTTTCCAGTCATCTGTTGAAGTTCCCATAGGTGCAGTACCTGGATCTACTGCGATCCACTAATCTCTTTCCACCAACATATCTTCCATCTTGAGCCTCCACAGCTCAAAACTTTTCCCATTAAACTTCTCGATCTCCATCTTCCAATTGCTTGCCATTTCTTTTCACCTGAAAAATCAATACCACCGATCTCCCACTGTAACAAGGCTTATCACAATCTCGAGCTAAACCCTTGACCACAAAGGCGTCCCCTTGAAGCCAACAAAGCTCTGATACCAAATGTAAATTCTAACCTTATACAATATCTACTGCAAACATATAATCAGTAAAAGAACAGAAAATATACAATGGCAAATACAAACATTACACAAAGATTTTTCCCCTGGAAACCCAAACCAGGAAAACCAACATATTCTATATTCATTCATATGTGATACATTGTTTACAATACAATATACATATAGGAGCCAACGACATCCAAAAAATCTAACCCAATGACCTGGATTAGTTCACAACCCTAATTCCTTAACCAGAAATAGAAAACCATTGACAAAAACCATGTGTCGAAAAACCACCTAAATATGTGACACGTTTCCTGAGGCACGTGACATGTTTCCCGAGACAAAATGTTTTTTTCTTGTGGGCGTTGCCCTCGAATCACTGCGCGGGGGGCATTCACCCCCCTCAAACCCCCCATGCAAAGAATATAACACATACACAACAAATACTGGTATGAGTTTTGATATATTTGTAGGTAATATTATTCTATATGGATAGTACATGTCATTCCATTTCTGGTGGTATGTGGAACGTCACATAACTCCTCACGGTTTGAGAGTTATGGCCTTACGAAGTTGGAGGACCCTCATATGTCATCTAGAAGCCCCAAAAGATCAAAGTAGTCAAAGTGGTTTAAGAGATTTTGGAAGGTAAATAATAAAGTGAAGTGATGAGTGTACTATAATTCAAAGTGAATACAAAATAAATTATTTAAATAATAAATTTAATGGAGAATTTAGAAGTGGGTTACTTCTAAAATAAGGAAAGTGGGCAAAGTGACCTAGAATATGTTTTTAAGGAAGCTACTTGAAGAGTATAAATAAGAGGAAAGACTCTCTAATTTTAGATCACACTTGAGCATATTGAATATCTACAGGTGTCTGAGGTAACCAAAGGATATCTAAGTCGAATTTATGAGGGAAAGTGAATAAAAGAAGGCCGAAATTCAAGGAAGTATAAATTTTTTTGACGATGCTTTCTAAGGTATGTTATTTACAAGTCATCTCACCATTTTCGCAATAATTTTTTTTTCTAGAATGATTCAGACTGTGAAATTTCTATGCCATTGAGGAAACATATCCAAGTATCTGTGGTAAAAAATTCATCTTATGGGTCGTTGTATTTTTGGAGTTACACTCCGTGGAAAATAGGGTTTGTGGCTAGTCCTTAAACTAGTCTAAAACATGTGTTTTGGGTAAAAACGTCATAACTTCTTCATAATGGATCCAAATCCAGTAAGACCAAATGAGTTGGTTAGAGTAAAGTCTGTAGTATGATGTGTAATAGTTTCAGATCTATTCAAAAAAAATTGTGCGGGGCACGCTCTACAAGGCCACTCTCTAGAATAAGCCAAAATTCAACAACGTATGTCATTTTTGCTATAACTCTTTTTCTGAGAGGTTCCAAGTAGTGACACTTGGAGGAATTGCATAAAACACATTGAAGAATATTGTGTATCAGTTTCAGATATTTATTCATTACAGGTACAAAGTTATGATTATTTCAAATTAGGGTTGTTGACTAATCCAAAACTAGTCATGTGAGACTAAAGAAAAGTTTGATAAAAATGCTAGTCTCTTGTTGTTAAATTTAAGGAAGGTTTGTAGGTATGTGATCACATACACCAGGTCTATTATAGAGTTACAAATCATATTTGGATGATGAAATTGATGAGGGCTTTTGGTTGAGGTACATGTTGGGTACATGGTTGAGATAAGTAGTTGATGAGTTGGCACATACACAAGGTGTATAGTTGATGATGTTGGTACATATTGATGAGTCATAGTTGATGAGTAGTTGGCACATGATTGGTACATACTTGGTACATGGTTGGATGCACTTGTTTATGGTACAGGTTGATTGCAGGTTGGTGCATGGTTGATGCACTTGTTTATGGTACATGTTGATTACATGTTGAGGTATAGGTTGATGCATGGTTTAGGTTTATTGGTACATGTTTACAACGGTATATCTCATAGTGATAGTGTGACAATGGTTCCATCATTCTACTTTTGCTTTAGGGCGGTTGGACGGGGCAAGGACAGGTGGTTGTAGCCGAAGAACATAGGGGGTTGTACCCTCCTTCTGGTTGTAGCCAGAGAATTGGGGAGTTGGAGCTTCCCTTAGGTTGTAGCCTGAGAAACTAGGGGGTTGGAGCCTCTTTCTAGTTGCAACTGTAAAACAAAGGAAGTTGGTGCTTCCAATGAATGTAATTCTTCAATACATATAAGAAAAAACATTATGTGGTTTTCTCCCGCTTTGGGTTTCCATGTAAAACACTGGTGTACTGTGTATGTGTATGATTGTTCATTTGTTCATTGCTCATTATTGGATGATAATTCTACAATGATATAACACTAGGATTATTTGGTTAAAAAGGATTGTGATTGCTCTATTATTGATTCACCCCCCCCCCTAGTATCCATCATTATATATAAGCCGAGTTATTAGCAAAAGTTCTAGAAATCTAAGAAAAATGCAGACATGTGGTAGTTTTGTTGAAAATTTGAGGAATTTTGAAGAATCTCACTCTATAATTTTTGTATTAACGTATTGGGTGGTTTGACTGTAGCTCTATTTTTTGTTAGAAAAGTGACATAGATCAATCTTTTAGCTCTGTATCTATCACGCAACGAGATGGATCAAATCCCTCGAGGTGTGAACCTTTTGTCAAGTTTTTTGAATCTAAAAAAAGTTTTCACCTCGAGGGACTTGATCCCTCTCAACTCATGATAGGTTTGAGGTTAATCTCTCTCTCTCTCTCTCTCTC
>ML833876.1:35727-50692 GCA_009831015.1 Picea engelmannii
ATATATATATATATATATATATATATATATATATATATATATATATATATATATATATATATATGATGATGATGATGATGATGATGATGATGATGATTAGCGTCCACTAAGACTGAATTGGTCTATCAGACCTTAAGAGGGCAAGGGATTACTTGTAATTCTTTAGCATTTTGTTTGTGTGCTCGAAAAGCATTAAGAGAATCTTTCCAAGATCACCATAGTTTTGTTGAGTTAAAAGGTTAGGGAGGTTGGTAGTGTGACAAATATTTTGAAATTGAGATCTAATATGGGTACATGCTAGACAATCTAAGAGAGAGTGCTTTTCATATTCAACCTTCTTAGTGTCACAAAGGTGATAGACTCTTTCATCCCAGGGCGTTTTAGGAATTGACCAACACCCAGTTTCACTATGGAGCTCATGAGAATTTGTCCTTATCTTAGCAATGTTTATTTTTTTTCTTTACACTTGTCAAAACATAGAGATAATTTTGATCTTCTAGATTAGGGTTGATTACATCCTTATAATACCAATTTTCTTTTTTCATCTAACTCTTTATCACACCACATTTTCTCCTTAAATTTTGATTTGATTATAATTTTAATAGTATCCTTATTCCTCAAAATGGTGTCTTCCATGATTCCCAATAGTTTAACCAAGACTGGGCATCTTTTTGCCATCGTTGCTTGAGCTGATGGTGGTTACGACTGGATTTTGAAGCAATTTTAGGAAGCCTCTTGTCTTCCATGTTGTTTAACTTGTTCTTATGCATTATGTATCTAGTCATAGTCGTGCTCTCAATGGGGGAAAGGCTTGCATATAAGAAGAGGAAGGGGATACAACGTATTTCCTTTAATTTTGAGATTATAGGTTATAATTTTTTTTGTATTTTCTTTATCTTTCTCCAGGATTCACGAGAAATACCACATCCATAGACTTCACATCCATAAAGAATAACATGCGCAACAAGGGTCTCAAAGATAAGTTTCTTCTTATCCCATATCCAAAGATCGACCTATTTACAATTGTTCGACTTATCCCATATATAAAGAGAAAGTTGATATTGAAATATTTTATTTATAATGAACATCAATTTTATTTATTTATTGTTGACATTGAAATACTTATTTTTTTCAATTAACATTTTTTTTTGAATGCCGCGAGTCAACTCTATGTTAATCATTAAATGAATTACACATGTGCATCATGTTGGGATGTATAAAGCACTCAACTCTATGTTAAGCACTAAATGAATTACACATCTACATCATGTTGGGATGTATAAAGCACTCAACTCTATGTTAAGCTCTAAATGAACTACACATTTGCCTCATGCTTGGATGTATAAAACACTTATTCATGGAATAAGTCATTTTTGACTTTCATTACTATATATATATATATATATATATATATATATTTCAAGGAAAAAATCTATAATTTTATTTATATAAAACAAAATTATATGTCATATTCCTCCTAAGGGCTTTGTAGCCGGATTGAGCAATAAGTCGACATACATGCTTTATATGTCAATGAACTACATAAAAAAATGATAGCTATTAGAAGGACATAAATTACATCTTTCAATATCAAAACCCCAAAATTGTCCACTATCACATATCTTTGAGTTGTATCATTAAAAAATATGGTTGTCCCATGACTTAAACAAAATTATATATATATATATATATATATATATATATATATATATATATATTACTTAAGGTGGACATTGAAATATTTTATTTATACTTGACATTCACATGGAAATATTTTTTGTTATTAATATATTTTTTAAATGCCACCTCAATCGAGTACACATCCCCTCATATTGGCACAAAAAAAGCTCCTCTCATCACAAAAATAATACAGTCTTTTTTACATTAAATAAGACATAGTCTAAACTTTCTATGTTTTTACTTTTTGTGAGCATCTTTTTCAAAGAGTTTTGCCTCCTGTAGGAAATTAGAAAATGACAATTTTTAGTGGTCGAGATCACATATTTTGGGTACTTCGGGGTTTTTGAGGGCGCCGAATCACTTTATGCATTCAAAACCGTGATTTAAGCAATGTAAAATTATGATTTCACGAACAATTATATTACCCAATTCCACTCATAATTGCCACTTAAAACATTTAAACTACTTCCAAAAATAATAATATTATTCTAATTATTCATTTTCTAGTTATAATAATACTACAATTCAACACTATTTCATCTTATTAATAGTTAATTTTTTTTATTACACTAAAGTTTTTGATTAATCTTTAATGATACATAGAATCTTTTTTTTGGATATAAACATAAATACAATTTACTTCCAAAATATTTTCCTTGCTTATAAACAAGTGTGAAAATCTACATTCTCAAACCTCTTAAAAACACTTCTAATAACCATAAATATATGTATAAAACTGGGGATAATGAACATATCACATCAATAATGTAAACAAGCTATACCATTAAAAAAAAAACCCTCTTAAAAGTGCTTCTCATAAGTACATAACACACCTAAAACAAGTGTAGTAGGCTTTGATATACTGCCTCCGAGGATAATAAAATAAATTTTACTCAAATCTATGTAAACTTACCCAGTTTCCTTTGCTTTTGAGGTTTCTCGTTCCTCTGAGAGGGTGTGTGAGTGCTTTAGCCCGTTTCTATAATTAAAACATGTCATTTAAAAAAAACTAAATTTATTTTGAATAACTTTTTTTAGTGTATAGTGGAGGTTTTGCGTTCGTAGAGATTGTCCTGACAAGTTTAACCGTATGCCAAATCACGTCTGCCAAAAAAACGGATGGGAAGCCTGCCACTAGATCCATTGGGTTTGTAATCCCATAGCTATCAATTAACTTACCAAAAGAATTAAAAATGGTTTCATAACTACACATTTGGAAAAATAAGAAAAGAAAATAAAAAAAAAAGTCTTATTTCATAGGGCAATGGTAACTTACCAAAAAAATAAAAAATGGTTTCATAACTACACATTTGGAAAAATAAGAAAAGAAAATAAAAAAAAGAGTCTTATTTCATAGGTCAATGGTAACTTACCAAAATAATTAAAAATGGTTTCATAACTACACATTTTTTTTTTTAAAGTAAAAAAGGGTTGGAGCCTATTATATTATCATTGGCAAAATACATAGCTAATGGTGATGCCAGCTAGCCTGCCTGAGCAGGAAACCAGGACAGCTGGGCATCCATGTCCAGGTGTCACCATAGTTGCAGAATAAACATAAGTTAACAAAAATCGCACTGCTACTTCCCGCCCGTAGGAAACCGGGATTAGCAGGCGTTAGTAACAAATTGGTTTTTCCATCTAAAACTATGAAATATAAAAAACTAGCTGTTCTAAGACATAGACCTTTGAAACAAAACCACAAGCAGAGTCTGAATATGAGCATCAGAGAACCTCGGAGCCAGGTTGAGTGTCGTCAACCGCTGTGTGCCTCCATCGTGTTGGGAATGCATAAGGTCGGGCACAAGTCGGGCATTGCTTCTTTGGCATGGCACGGGAATGCGCTGCGTAGAACATGTCGAGCCTCTGCTCCAGTCTGGCCATGCGAAAGTTCTGATCTTCTACCAAGTTCCTCATATCAAAGATGAGGTTGATGTAGCTCTCGTCGACCAAAGGTGGTTGCTCCATGGCTGCTCCTTGCGTATTGTAACTCGCTGCTCCTCTGGTGGCCTCGGGAGGAACTTCTTCCTCCACGTAGCATGGAGAGTAAGGCCTTTCTGTGTTGCTGTCGCCTTGAGTGCGCGTGCCACTTGCCACCTGCTGAGTTCTGATCAAGCCAAATGTCGAGCGGGGGTTCCAGTTCTCCGGGACCATAAATAAGGTGTGTTCTGGAGGGCTTGCCAGGCCGCCTTTCGGAATCTCCTCCTCGACAACCGCCATTGGAGGTGTGCGAGGTTTTTCCCTTCGCCTTCTGGCAGCTATCTCCATGGCCTTTTCAAAGGCTGCCTTTCTCTTTCGTCTCGATTCTGCAGTGTACCAAGCCGCTCCTCGTCGCAGCGTCCTCCGAATTCTTGGCATGATGAGGGTCCGATGGCTGAGCTCAGAGCGGTCAATTGAAGTCGAGATGCTGCTAAGGATAGTCGGGGTGACCTGAAGGAGCGACAGCACTAGAGGGACGAGGGAACCCGAGCTGCGATGCCGGAGCTTCTGCGAGACGGAGGTTCTCGGAAGCGCTCCGCGTCCTGGAGTCCCAATTCGCAGAATGAGCCTGAACCCCATACCAATTAACATAACTACAACGATCAAATCCGCCATTAAAATCTGTGAAATAATGCTGGTACCCTTCCCTTGTGCGAGAGGGTCCGGCTGTTGAATGCGCCTGTGCCTCATTAAACCGAGTTAATGAGCGGGTGATGCGAGGTGGTAGGCATCATGCCACCACATCCTAACTCGTTTCCACGTGGCTGCATCGCCCCTCTTATCACCCCATCCGGGGAGGTTTCATAACTACACATTTGGAAAAATAAGAAAATAAAATAAAAAAAAGAGAGTTTTATTTCATAGTAAGAAAATAAAATAAAAAAAGAAAGTCTTATTTCATAGTTCCATGATAACTTACCAAAATAATTAAAAATGGTTTCATAACTACACATTTGGAAAAATAAGAAAAGAAAAAAAAAATTCTTATTTGTTATAAAATTATTTTATCAACATGTGTTTCCTCGTAAGAGGTCACAAGTTCAAATCCAGAGGGGGGTAGGGTATGTATACCTTCGCTGAACGGAGGGGGTCTCTTGTCCCATAAACAAGGGGGTCTCATACACCAATTAGGTGTCTGGTTTGGCCGTGACCTTAAAAATGTATTATTATTATTATTATTAGAGTTGTACCTTATAAAAAACTTTTAAGAAAGTGACACTCATATATAGTCATGTCAAAATTAATTTCAAACCTCGAATGAAGTGAATGTTGCAATAACACTATATCAATTTATTGACCAATGAGAGGTCATAAAAATACCAATTTTGTTATATTGAATTTATTTTATTTTATTTGTTATGTTCAACATTAAAATTTATACACATTTTTTAAGTCAACATAAAACTAATATGAAAGTCAATGTTAACTCATTGCTATATACTACCTCCGTGCCTTTCGTAGTATAATAAAATTCGGTTTTGATTAAACTTTGCCTACCCTCCTTCTAACCCATGTTGAACAAAAAAAAATAAAAATAAAACTGTTATGATTAATCCTTATGATCACTTTCCATAATGATGATAATAATAAATATATACATTCACTTTCCATAATGATGATAATAATAAATATATAATTTCCAAATGTACTATGGCTTATCATCTACAAAGATTGCAAACTCATTAACCATTAATTGCCTTCCATCATTTCCCTTGAAACATTTTGAAATGCAAATTGGGTACCTACCAAACCTTTGTCCCAAGGAAACGGAAACGACAAATACTTGACAAGTGGGACTGAACGTCGATGAAGTTGTTGGGATCGGACGGTGGGAGAGAGTCAACAAGGTAGTTGAGTGGACGTGACGTGTTGTTTCTTCGAATAATTGTATGGGACACCAAAACAAACAGTTTAATAAATTAAAAGGCGTACACGTCATCAGCTTAAGCTGTTTATTAAATAATAATTAGTTTTCGCGGAAACCCAAGCCGCCCCACATGACATGAAATGGAAGGCAAATGAATCCGAAATTAAATGTCGACGCGCGGGGATTTAGTCCTGCAAAATGTCCCGGAACGGAAGGGTTTGGTCACATATAAAATACTAAATATTCTTCTGGCAGGGAACAGAGGGAGAGCTGTTTGGCAGAAGAACTGAAGGACTTCAGACTGTGCTGTACGTTGCTTCATTCCAATGGAAGCGCAGGCTCAGGCTGAGTAAGAGGGGCCTAAAGCCGTACTTTGGTACCAAGTGGCTCTTTATCTTCCAGAGCACGGCCATGCTGTCGTTTTGATGAATCAGCTTTCGGAATTAGCAGAGATTTTATGTTTACCTAACCCCGGCTCTGTTATGTAATCGTGCGAGAGGTATTGATTTTAGGTTTTGCGTAATGAGAATGGCGGCACAAAGCAGCAGCAATATTCCGGCGGCTGTGCCGGTGAGCGAGGTCTATTGGAGCCTGGTGGAGAAGGCCGATAAGAAATTCGCCCGCGTTAGGGATTTGCCGGCCTACGGCCGGAGCAGGTACGACTCTTATTTCCACAAGGTCTTCAAGGTTTACACGAAATTGTGGAAGTTTCAGCAGGAGAACCGGCAGAAATTGGTGGAGGCGGGGCTCAAGCGCTGGGAGATCGGTGAAATTGCGTCCCGGATCGCGCAGCTTTATTACAGCCAGTACCAGAGGACGAGTGAGGCGAGTTATCTGTCGGAGTCTTATATCTTCTACGAGGCGATCTTGAGCCGCGAGTATTTCAAGGAGAGCGGCCAGGAACTTGGCTTGGCTAACAAGCAGCTTCGCTGTTATGCCCGCTTCATTCTCGTTTGCCTCATGCTCAATCGCAGGGAGATGGTCCAGCATCTTCTTAACCAGTTTCGGATGCTTGTCGATGAATACCGCCGGACTTTTCAGGTAAATTCCAAACTGGTAACGTTTATACAAAATTTCGGGGCTAATATTCGCTATTTCCATAAAAGATTTGCCAATTCATGATTTTTACCGTAAACTAGAAATAGTTACTCACTATTCTATAAAATATAGAAATTACTTAAAATTTAGAAAAGTTTGCAAAAGTTCTACCAAAGCTTTAAAGTTAACAACATTTTTGGGGGATTATAAAGGACCTTAACCACCACCACCATCACCAGCATGGAATTCTTTTATTTAAATGCTAGGACAGTCAAAATTCTATAAAATATATAGTATACTTTAAAATCTATAACATTTCCACAGAAGATTTGCCCATTCATGATGTTTATCCTAAACTTGAAATTACTTTACTTCCTTTGTATAAAATATAGAGAAAATTATGCAAAATTTGACCAAATCTTTAGAGTTAAGAACATTTTTGGGAATTAAAAAGATTCAACAAATTTCTACACTTATACTTCTATAGTATGAAATTAGTTTACTTATATGTTAAAACAGATCAAATATTTCTATAAAATGTAAATATTACTGATATTTATAAAATTCTGCAATTTTTTTACGGAATTCTTATAGTTAACACTTTTGAGAATTATAAAGATTCATCAGATTAATAGTACTTCAAAATAGAAGCTTCTGCAGAATTTTTACCAAACCTTTAACTTCTGCAGATTTTTTACCAAATCTTTATAGTTAACATTTTTGGGGATTATAAAGATTCATCAAATTTCTACATTTGTACTTCTATAGTATGAAATTATTATAGTTAAAAGTTAAAAAAAAAGTAAAATTTTCTATAAAAGATATAATATTTAAAAGTTGAGAAAATTCTGCAATTTTATTACCAAATGTTTATAGTTAGCAGCTTTTACAGAATTATAAGAATTATCAAATTTCTACATTTTTTTTTTCCAAGGAAATCCTTTCAGGGAAACCCAAGGGATGCTTCCCCACATTCGTGGATGACATCCCTAGTAAATCCGTTGGCGTAGACTAATGCGCCTCACCTAGGGGGGTTCGAACCGGGCACCTGCTGGCATGGAACTAGCCAAATGCCCACCAACATTGGCGACAACGGTTGAGCTAACTCCTTGGGCTAAATTTCTACATTAATACTTCTATAGTATGAATTATTTTATATAAGTTAAAATGGTCAAATATTTCTTTAACATTTAAAAGATTCTGCAAAATTTTTACCAAATCTTTATAGTTGACATTTTGGAGGACTACAAATATTCACCAAATTTCTACATTTATGCTTCTTTAATATAAAATTATTTTACTTCAAAAGTTAAAACAGTCAAAATTTTCTATAAAATATACAGACTAAAAAATTTAGAAAATTCTGTAAATTTTTTACCAACCATTTATAGTTAAACATTTTGAGGATTGTAAAGATCCACCAAGGTTTTCTACATTTATAATAAAGATATCGTTCCTGAGCTAAGATCTGTGACTGAGAATCTCCCTGATAAAAAGAGCTAGGTACCTCTGATCCTGACAGCGGACGAAAGTAGAGAGGAGCCCCTTGAGTCCCTGTAGAGGTAGTAGTAATGTCCTCTGACCTCGTAGTTTACAGGGCGTCGGAAGATGAGGTGCCTCTTTGTCTCTGGCTCCTGTAGATGACACATCTGGCAAACCCTATCAGAACGTGGGAGATGGTGATTAGTCTCCACTCGGAGTCCATGAGAACCAACCCGAAGCTGTCCTAGAGGGATCCTGAGTGAATGCATCCAATGTCTATACGTATATGGGGGGCGGACAATGATACCATCTCGCAGCTCCAAAAAGTGCTCTAAGTAGAACGAATCTTTGAGCCTAGGCTCGTCGGGGGTGAGGTCCAGGTGACCTAAATATATAATCTGTGTATGTCCTCTCTGATGTCTCAGTTCACAATCTGTCTAGGTGGTAGGAGATGAGCCGACGCATCTAAGGGGTACTTGAAGGGGGGAGGCACTCTGGGGAGATGGTCATTGACTGGAGAAGCCGAGACGCCTTTGAAAACCAACCAATTAATGCACTAATTGATTGTGCTTTGTAGAGTGGATTTTCTCAAACATAATCTAGTTGTGCTTGCACATTTGACTTAAGATGTAGATGACAAATTTTGTAAGATGATGAGGATTTGTGCCAAAATTTTGCCAAATCCTAGCAAGAACGTTATGCCCAGATTATATTAATAAAAAGATTTAAGGAATTAGAAATCCAAAGAAAGAAAATTACATGAAATTTAAGAAATGAACAATTGTTCCTGCCAGCATATTCTTTCTTTCCTAAATTGCACCAGCAAAGGCTAACAATTGTGTTGGGGTTCTGTAACGTTCTAGCTGCCTAAAGGAGTGACTTAGAATTTCTTCATATGGGAGACACCTCTTAGTGCACATCAATAAGTCTCTAGTCACCTTTACATTCTCATCAAATGTATCCTTATCATAAAAGTATGCTGGATTTAAAAAGTATCCAGCAGCATGTAAAGGGGATTGCAACCACCTATGATCTATCCTATCTAGCATAAACTATTTCTCAAAGAGGTATACTATTGACCTATTTGTGGTCAGTAGTTGGACATTAATAAAATTATCTTATCTTGTTATTATTATCCTGTTTTCTCCATATCTGCTTTTGATGGCCTCAGCCTTATTCATCAACTCATAGATGTAGCCCATTGCGGTGTTTTCACCATCTACCATTCTGAAACATTGAAATTTGAAATGAAATGAAAATCATTTATAAAAAATACAAAATCAGCGAAATGATTAGAAATGATGAAATTTGATTATGAAATAAACTTTGAAAAATTTAAATCACTAAAGAACCGGAGCACTTTCCCAAGAGGCTTTGACCCTGAAACAATATGTTTGGCATCCTTCCAAAAACCATTATTAAACAAGAGCAGTAACATTCACGCCTTTGATGGTTTTGTTATGTTTTGATACCGTTCCCTTAGGTCCCACAAACATCTTATTTAAGATAAAATCTTCTAGGAAATCAAACACTGCAAGGAGATAAGGCTTGTTGCAAATCTGGTGATTGATGGATGAAAAAGCTCCTTTCCCATTATAGGTTCTGATACTACTAGGGACCAAAGTTCGATTCTTTATGCTTTTAGCATTATCTGCAACTTCTTTCATCCATTCGACTTTTCCAATAGGTAGCACATGACTTCTAAAATATGGAGACATGTCTCTCTGTGGAAAATCTATCAACATATAATTTGCTGTATTATATCAATAGTGATTTGGACCACATGTTCTCCCACTGATACCAAGAGCTCATGTAGGATCTTTCACTTTCAACTTGGTTGGCCGTTGGAGGCATTGATTGATTTTATGAACATTGTGCCGTTTAGACAAGAAACAAGGAAATTTATCAATGTTTGTTCCTTGTATTAGTCCACTTGTCACTAATGATGGTGCAGCTAGTCTCTGCCTGTGACTTGCGGTATTCTGCAAGAACAACGGTCACATTCAACATCACCCACAGGGTTTTCATATGTAGGGTCTTTGTACCTTGTACCCACAGTGGCATCTGCATCAATCGTGATCTGCTGCTAAGGGCTTTTAACATTTGATGAGAATGTTAGAATAGGATAAAAAATTCGCTATTGCTCTATTTGCCTGGGAAATTGGAATGCACGATCTTCCTCCAACCTGTGCTTTCCAAGCCAGGTTGAGATATAAGTTGTATGGGGAGCCAAAAAAGTGTAAATTACCAATCTGTGCTAAGATGAATGGGAATAGGAGTTGGAGGGTGCATGGGGTTAGAGTAACTTTCACCTGCAGTTGCACTCTGAGTTGTGGGTGGAATTTTAGATTCAGATCTTATAGAGGGGGATGTATTAGTCAACCTGTGCCTGTCTACACTATTGATGAAATTTCACCATTTATTTTTAGCTTCTTGGCTTTAACCTCATTTAAGGTTCATATGGCTGAGTTTGCTTGGTTTTTAACCTCCTTAGTGTCATTTTTGCAAGCTTTAGCATCGAGCCCACTTATTCTGGCAATATGGTATTTAAATAGATTTATTCTCCAATTTCATTCTTTCTGGCAAAAGCTACATTTGACTTTAAATCCAGGACGTTGAACCTTCTCATAGTAATTCTAGGCAATTTTTTTCTTCCTTAGCATTCTGACTCCCAGGGATTTATGGGAAATTTAGGTCATAGGGATTTATTCTAAATTTTTGCCTGGCAAGTTCTTGATAACACTGCATGTCCAGTAAAAAGTGCAGAAAAAACACAAAAAATGACCAGCAAAAAACCCCTACAAGACAACATAAAAAGCCCTAACTGTAGTCTGTAGCAGTTAGCAACAGCATAAAACTTTAACGGCAGCAAAAAAAGATGAAATCTCTTATAGAGTTTAGCTCCAATATTTTTGTAGCTGAGAAATTGGAGAAAGGACCGTGGAAAGCCTTTCTGCAGGAATGCTGGAGTGCTGAGTGAATCTATGAAGGCCTTGCTGCTGATGAAGTGCAAAAACCTGCTTCTATTACCCTAACTGAACATTGAAAATCCTAGGTATGTAGGTGTGAATTCTTCTTGTTTCCAGTTGGGGAGAGCTGAGCAGAAATCAGGAAAAATTAAAAAAACAGAGCAGAAAACGAGCCAAAACAACTCACTTTTTGGGTTATGAATAGAGGGGAGAGTCTTTTGGCAAATCACCAATTTAAACTTGTTGACCTGTCAATGATCCGAGTATTCGTGGGTCATACTTGTTCTTTGTGAGTCAATCTCGATTGCCATGATGTTGAACTGGCTTTGACCCATTTGTTCAAGTCAAACCTTGCAGGTCTTGTAACCCTGAGAAAACTGAAAGAATTGAGAACTTTTGCACAAAAAGATCTTATGTATCAATTTCAGGTACATAAGGACAGGATGAAATCCAGTAATGGCAAAAGCAGGCAAATTCAGTCTGAAAACAACAATGTTAATATTAGGATCAAAACTGAAGAGATATCGAGACCTTTGCACAAGAAGATCATATATCCAGGATTCTAAAAGTTTCCTCAGTGTTACAGAACCTGCCAGGTTTGACCTGGACTATTTATTGAGACCTTTGCACAAGATCATATATCCAGGATTCTAAAAGTTGGTAGATGAAAGTTGCATAGGTAAAGTAGAAATGGGTTAAGTTCATCAAATAGAGGAGTTTGGGGATTCTTTACGGATAATACAATAGCCTAAACCATCTGAAGAAATATGGAAAACTAGAATATATGGTAATGTAAGGTATTATTAAATCATAATACCCGTTTGTGCAATGGACTAAACTCTTTTCAATAGAAATATCAAATATCAATGATTTATTCATTTGCTGTGTAAATATCAAACAGAAGGGGTTAGAGGACAGAATCAGGTCTGTCTTTTATTTGGGTACTGGATTCTTGTTTGAGGCTTTATTTAGAATTTAAAATATGTAGTGTGCATTATGGATTTGTGTCATATCCAGCAGAGCTTTTTTGAGTTTCAAGGTTTGTTTTTCTCCTGAGTTTGATGTGTGTGTGCCTTTGCTTCCTGATTGCTTTGTACAGGATACTGATGCTAAAGAATGGAAGCGAATAGTGCAAGAAATTATTCGTTTTGTGAAAGCAGATACTGCATTCCAGAACAGCAGGCCTTTACGGTATAGTGTGCGGCTTGATCTCCATCCAAATTCACATCCTTCTGTTGCTAGCTTGGAAGGCAGGCAGGCTTTAAAATTACGAGATGTATTATTGACAAGCTATCATCATAATGAGGTAAGGAGGCTTTCCATGCTCCTACAATGAACAGAGGATCTATGTGTTGAACAGCAGTCCCAGTTGATAGTCTGGTTTTGACTGCAAGCTCTTGATAGGGTCTAATGTTTCTGGTTGAAATTTTGAATGTCTCACTTGAGGTTTTCTACATTTTAAGGCCTCCTCAGATTTAGTTTTAATTGACTATGCATGTCTTGGTGTGGTTTTTGACAGATAAAGTTCGCTGAGGTTACTCTTGATAATTTCAGAATGCTCCAGTGTTTAGAGTGGGAGCCAAGTGGGATATTCTACCAGCCACGAACATCAGACTCAGGAATGAATGGATCATTCACTGGACAAGGTGGTTCAAGCCGCATGAACCCTATGGACGATATAACTGATCCAACTTTACCCCCAAATCCACGCAAAGCTATCCTATATCGGCCCACCGCTATGCATTTTCTAGCTGTAAGTAGTAACAAATTCTAAAGGAACTCCTGTTCTCTATGTTTTCATTACATGCATTGCATGTCAGAATATCAGTATTATTATAGAATGGCATTCAATACACGATGTAATCTACGTACTATCTACTACATATTGGTTGGCCTTTAGATGAATACAAAGCAAGAGCGATATGATTGTTGTTGTCTGTTTCCTGATTGGTCATAATATACAGATATTGGATATATGTTTTGTTGAAATCAATGGGTAAAGAGTTTTATGTTATAAAGAGGATTTTGATTAATATATTGTGCAGTGTTTATATGTTCTGCTTGTTTGACTTTGACATTGTCACATGGTGCCATTATACAAGGGAAGTTTTGATGTTTATTCATCTTATATTGACTTTCATCTTCTGTGGATGTTGGCCTTGGAGTGCTCAGTCACCAATAGGTTAAACAATAGGCAAATCAAAATGGTTCCACATTAACTGACATACCTAAGGGAAGACATTCTTTGCCTCGAACTGTTTCTTGTTCCAAATGGCCCCATTTTCCAAAAGCTTTTTAGCAGCTAATTCTTACTCATTAGAGTGCTGTCTAGGATTTTTAAATTTTTTGTGCTGATTATAGTCTTTACTCTTGTTCCAGAAATTTTTAGACCTTTTTTGCATGTTTTCTATTTAAATTTTACAGTCGTTGATTTTTTAACAAATCTTATTTCATGCATGGCCTCTGAATAGGAAAATTGGAAATATTTTCTCACAAAAACAAGAACAGTTTGTTGAATAGAGGATTTTCAAGACTGAAATATGCATAAAAAGATGTCATTATTTAAAAAAAAAAAATGTTAAAATAACTTTAATTGATAACAGTCAATGGCATTATGTCCTATTGTCTATTGACAAGATGTCACTACTTTTACCTTAAAGTGTTCCCAAACTTTTCAGATAGTCTTTCACCTTTATTAAGTATTCTGTCTTGATGTTGAGTCGTTTTTGGATTTGTTGCAATATGGTAGTTGTCTTTTCGCTTCATATTTGTTTTCTTAAAGTCGTTCAGTTGAGGTATTATGCAGATCAGAGAATCACTCTTCACCCTAGCACTTCCTTCTTTTCCAATTGTGTTGACTTGCAACATTGCATTTTGTATATCATCAATTTTTTATAACTGAAAACTTTCACTTATGCTGGTTATTGTGCTGTTCTTCTTTTTATTCTCCATTTGGGCAAAGCCAACCACAAGCATCACTAGAGCGACACAACTGGGAGTAATAACCACTGCCACCTTAGCAATTACTACCCTTGTTTTAGTGATGGATGATTCCACCACAAGGGAGGCTTCCCGGGTGACCTCAAGGGAATGAAGAATGAAGGTCAAGGGGTATGCAAAGATCCCTGTTTTGGTCACTAGATGAAGATGTCTAGGGCTTGAAGAAGAGTGCCTTAGGAGAAGATATGAGCTGAGGTTGAAAAGTACCTGCAAAACCAATGTTAGAATAGCTATCCCAAGATTAAATATCATGTAAAGTAGCCCTGGAACACTAAAGAAAACAACAAGAAAGTTTGCTGTCCCAAAAATTGCAGCAGAATGAAGATTATATCAGCAAGAGAAAGTGATAACAGCTGGAAGAAATTACCGTCAAAATCACCAACAAATGATAAGAAAAGAAAGCTAATGACTAGTAGACAATATTCCAATATTTAAACCACAACTTTGACAGTTGAAATGGGCTATAGGTAAATGTTATCGGCAAAATATAAACAGCCCTAGATGGTTGTAGGAAACATTTGATACAGCTGTAAGAATTCACCACAGAAATCAGGAAATAAGAATGCCAATTTGTAGTCCTTGATTAGTAGATCACTTTGCAATGTTCAAGCACAAAATTCTTCGGTGAATTAGTTTGTAAACAAGAGTAAGAGAGGGGGTTTGTTGCAGCCCTAATGGCTGTAACTTAAAAGCTGTGTAACCGGATTTGTCCAAACCCCCCTCCGTGTCTTGTGTCCAGCGAATCCAACACGATTTGCTGTGACATGTAGTTTTTGCAAAGCTCAATTTACAAGCACCTACTTCCGAGTAAAGGGCCATTTGTTGGGCACACCTTGTGGACTTGGAGCATGTCAAGGAGTGAGTGCATCCAAACGAAGAGAACTGGAAAGAGAGGCCAATGTTGGCGAGGGGATTGTGGCAGCGACATCTAGGAAAACCAAGAATGAGG
>ML833877.1:29457-42000 GCA_009831015.1 Picea engelmannii
ATAATGGAAATTCTCGTACTTTGTTTTGCAAAATGTACAGACCCGATCACATCAACCACAATATTTAGTCTTGGGTTTTGTTTTGCATGCTTAAATAATGGATGATATCTCGTGCATTAATAATTATATGTAATATCAACATGCTATCTTGTCACTAATGCCAACCTACCCATTATTTATTACAATATGTTGAGGATAGCAAAGAATTTATGCGGAAGAGGGAAATGTTATTAATATTCCTTTGGGTGAGGTGAAACTTTCATAATAGTCTCTTCTTGAATATTTGGTAAGCTTATGCCTCTTTCATTGAAATTAGAGGCTTCCTCGAATTTCAATGAAAAGAGAGAGAGATTATAGCTACAATTGAAAGGAAAAGGGTATGTGGATTCCATAAAACTAGAATATTATGGAATCCACATACCCTTTTCCATAGAATATACTAACTAGATCCAAAAACCAAAGACATGAAATATGGTACTACACATATTATAATATATTATCAAGGAAAAAACAAGCTACATGAAATTTGGACATTTGAACAAAAATTTACAAGATAAATGAGTACATCAATAAAAGATAACATACTAACCTTGCAAGTTCAAAATCTGAGCTATGTAGATCGAGAATTGGATTTGTTCAACCGATGGGTGACAGAAAAAATAAACAATCAAACAAAAGCCAAGAACAGTGTCGCAACTATAGCAATTGTGTCACAAAGTCTCTTAAAGTCATGTATATATAGATCAAATAGTCAGCTAGCCATTAACACCGACCAATGAGATAGGAAAAAATTTCATCGATATTGCCACAAACGTTCGTGCATATTGCCATGAAAGTTCGTTGATATTTCCACGAAAGTCCAGACTATGTTAAAATAATATTTTCATGGATATTGTGATGAACTTTCATGACAATCTCGACGAAAATCCCGCCCTGTTTAAAAAAAAAGAGATGAAACTAGTGGAAGCATGGAAACATTTCGTGGAATAATCCGCCCATATGTAGTAGTGTAGTCATTGATGTCAACCCTAGCCATTGGCTTTTGGACCCCACAGTTGATTGACCTAGATAGACATGAAGGAAATTTCACGTGCAGATACAACACCTATGGATGGATAGTATAAGTCATGCCTCTTCCAGAGGTATGTGTCACGTCACGTGGATCCTCATGATTGAGGAGAAATGAATGTTTGAAGATGACAATGTGAATTGAAGCAGAAACTACATGTCATCCCTAATGTTAAAAGGAAGTGACATAAAGGATATAAATACATATCATTATACGTTCATTTTGAAAACACACAAGTTTGTTAATGAACAAGGAGATATAAGTCAAATTTCAGAGGAAATATGAAGTAAATAAGACCAAATTTCAAAAGAGGATGAAGTCTTTTGGTGATGTGTTCTAAGGTATGTTATTTACAGGTCATCCCACCATATTCACTATAATTTTTTTTCTATAACGATTCAGATGGTGAAATTCAGAGTCTATTGAGAAGACATATCTAGGTACTTGTGGTACAAATTTTATCTCTTTATTCGCTATAATTTCGGAGATACACTCTGTGGAAGATATGGTTTTTTACTAGTCCTAAAGCTAGTCATAAATAGGTGTTCCGGGTAAAATAGTCATAACTTATTCATAGATAATCCAAATGAAGTGATACCAATTGCATTGGAAAGAGTATAGGTTGTAGTTTCCTTTGTATGAATTTCAGAATCTGATGTTAAGTATTGAGTGTGGGGCATTCTGTACAAGTTCACTCTCCTGAATAAACCAAAATTGAATAAAGTCTACCATTTTCTCTATAACTCCTTTTCTGGGAGGATTCAAGGAGTGAAACTTGGAGGATTTTCAAAGAATACATTCAATAATATTATCTATAGGATCAGAGTATTCCAAGAAGTGAAGAATTGCATAAGTTGAGGAAGCCTCAGGAATAATTGTCAGGTTCTATGTGATGGATGGTTGATGGCGATAATTTAATGTAAGGTTTTATTATCTCTCATATATTCTTGGGTGGAAGGAAGGGGCAAGGATGGAGAGGTCAACCCTCTCTTGATATTGGAGGATTGTATCTTACTTTTGGAGGTTTATCCCTCCCTTTATATTTGGAAGCTATAGCTTCCCTTGAAAGTCATTACTTCCCTTCAACAATAACTATTGATTATTTCTCATATATTGTGCATGGTGTATTTTGGTGTATTGGTGTAACTCTTATACTATTGTTCACTGTTGATTGGATATAATTGAATATATAATATGGTTGAAGTATAAGCTGATTTTTTTTTTTTAAATTGTACTTGATATTGATTCACCCCCCTCTCGGTATCAACAAATGGTATCAGAGTGGCTTACCTTTAGTACAGTTTAACCACTAGAAGGAAGATCCTAAGAAAAAATGGAAGACAACATTCCAAATGGGATTCCACCATATGATGGAAGCAATTTTGAATACTGGAGTAATAGAATGGAAACTTACTTGAAAGATATTGGGTCAGATGTTTGGTTCTCAGTTTCTTCAGGATACAATGCTTTGAAGAAACCAAAGACTACAACTCAGAAGGAAGCAAGAAGGAACAACAAATTGGCAATAGATACCATCCTAGATGAATTGAAAGATTCAGTGAAATCCAAGGTGGGATCATGTGCATCAACAAAAGAGCTCCAGGACAAGCTACAATACCTTTATGCAAGGGAAGAAGTAGTATAAGAAGAAGAAGCTAAAGAAAATTACAACATCTCATATTTCAAAGAAGTGAATAGAGGTGAGTTCTTTTTATTTAATTGTGAAAGAGTAGGACATGTTGAATTTGAATTTCTTTATCCAAGGATTGAAAGAGATGATATTGAATAAGAAAATTCCAATGAAGAAGAATAAAATCATGAAGCATAAATGATTCAACAAGAAGATGCGAATCTTAAACAATTGAAGCATATTGAGATTGAAAATGGCAAGCTCAGAAACATGTATAGAAAACTAAGAACTGAATTGGGTAGTTGTGAAAAGACAATTGAAAGCTTGAAGAAAAAATTAGAAGACTTTGAGAAACTAAGAGAATAAACCATTTCCTTGAAAACTCTACTCGAAGAAGCAAGAAGAATAGGAGAAGCAAGGAATGTCCAAATGATAAAGAAAGAAGAAGATTGTGAGAAACTTGAACAAGAAGTTGTCTCATTGAGGAAGAGCTTAAGAAACTCTCAAGTGGAAAAAGGCTTAACACATCTTGGATGCATGGGTGAAACTTCATACAAATAAGATGCAAATATCAACAAGAAGGTTGAATAAATCTCTACACAGACAGTTGATGAGAAGTGGACCAGGATACCAGAAAGAAGGAATGATTACAAAAGAGATGAATATCAAAGAAGACCTCCTACCTTCAGGAATCAAAGAAGCTTCAAACAATATGAAGGAAACTACTAAAGAGTAGATCATGAACCTAAATGGACTACATCACTAAGAATGTCACTTACTCCCAGGTACCAAAATTTCTTTCTTGGTCATTGTTATACTTGCAAAAATTTTGGACATAAGGCAATTAATTGCAAAATCAATGAAAGGAACAACTATGCAAGAAACATGAATGGTGTAAATAGAAGATATGGAAACAATCATGGATTTTCAACAGAAGTTATAATTCATTTTCCCCATTGATGGAAAAAAATATTGTATGCTACAAATGTAATTATATTGGTAACAAAGCATGAGATTGCAGATATATGAATGAAGATGCTCCTATGCCAAATGTCCCTATTCAAACCACATTATGGAGAATGAAAGAGATTCCAAACAATGAATATTGTTGAATAACATTGACCTCTAAAGATTGTAAATAAGAATATGAATGGTACATAGACAGTGGATGTTCTTCACACATGATCGGGGATCAAGACAAATTCATCAGCTTGAAGAGAAAGGGTGGCAATGTTGCATTTGGAGATGACTTATCTGCCAAAAATACTTGGAAAAGGTGTAATAGATCCTGGAAGAAAAAATGTAAAATCAAAGAATGTCCTATTGGTTGAAGAATTGAACCATAATCTACTCAGTGTTAGTAAAATGTGTGATCAAGGATACACTCTCATGTTTGACTCACAAAGATGAAAAATCAAAGAAGAAGGTTCAAGAAGATTGGTTGCAACTGCTACAAGAATACCAAGTAACATATACGTCCTAGATCCACGAAAAATATCCAAGGAAGAAAGAGACTATAAAAATGAAGTGTTATTAAGTGTTATATGTTCAGGGGAGCAGCCCCAAAGAAGAGAGTTACCTTTTTCCATTAAAATCAGGGGGAGAAGCCCCACCCTTTGCGATTGATGTCAAAGGGGGAGAGAAACCAGGAGAATAAGGACATGGGGAGAATCATTGTTTCCATCAATGAAAAAGGGGGATATTTTTGGAAGATTGGTTGTTGTCATTGATGTCAACCCTAGTCATTGGCTATAGTCATTGATGTCAACCCTAGACATTGTATTTTGGACCCCACAGTTGATCAGAGTAGATAGACAGGAAGGAAATTACATATGCAGATACAACACCCATGGATGGATATTATAAGTCATGCCTCTTCTAGTGGTATGTGTCATGTCACGTAGATCCTCACGTTTGAGGAGAAATGAATTTTTGAAGATGAAAATGTGAATTGAAGCGGAAACTACATGTTGGACCTGTTAAAAGGAAGTGACATAAAGGATATAAATACATATCATTATACATTCATTTTAAACACACACAAGTTTTTTAATGAACAAGGATATATAAGTCGAATTTCAGAGGAAATATGAATTAAAGAAGGATGCATTTCAAGGGAGGATGAAGTCTTTTGGTGATGTGTTCTAAGCTATGTTATTTACAAGTCATCCCACCATTTTTTCTATAACCTTTTTTTCTAGAACAATTCAAATGGTGAAATTTAGAGGCTATTGATAAGACATATCTAGATACCTATGGTAAAAAATTCGGCTCTTTATTCGCTATAATTTTGGAGATACACTCTGTGGAAAAAAGGGTTTTTTACTAGTCTTGAAGCTAGTCATAAACATGTGTTCCGGGTAAACCAATAATAACGTATTCATAGAGAATCCAAATGAAGTGAGACCAATTTCATTTGAAAGATTACGGGTTGTAGTTTTCTGTATATGAATTTCAGAATCTGATGTTAAATATTGAGTGCAGGGCATTTTGTACAAGTTCGCTCTCCTTAACAAACCATAATTGAATAAGGTCTACCATTTTATCTATAACTCCTTTTCTGGGAGGATTCAATGAGTGAAACTTGGAGGAGTTTCATAGAATACATTGAGTAATATTATCTACAGGATCGGAGTATTCCAAGAAGTGAATAATTGCAGAAGTTGAAGAAGTCTCAGGAAGAATTATCAGGTTCTATGCGATGGTTGGTTGATGGTGATAATTTAATGTAAAGTTTTATTATCTCTCATATATTCTTGGGTGGAAGGAATGGGAAAGGATGGAGAGGTCAACCCTATCTTGATATTGGAGGATTGTATCTTCCTTTTGGAGGTTTATCCCTCCCTTTATATTTGGAAGATGTAGCTTCCCTTGGAAGTCATTACTTCCCTTGAACAATAACTATTGATTATTTCTCATATATTCTGCATGGTGTATTGGTGTAACTCTTATACTATTGTTCATTGCTCATTGAATATAATTGAATATATAATCTCATTGAAGTATAAGTTGAAAAAGTTTTTAAATTGTACTTGATACTGATTCACCCCCCTCATAGTATCAACACTCTTTCCATACTTAGTGGTATTGAACAATGTAGGATAAAAATGTTTTTGTCTTCTTAAGAGTACCTTCAAAATGGAATAGTCTACCTTGCATGCTTGTCAATAAGTGAAGTAAAATTTGGTAGAGAAACAATATTAATGACTCATCAAATATTTCATGAATCCATTTGTCACCCAAATTTATTACAACATTGATTGCTTCAATTTTTTCTCACAAATTTCAACCAACAAGACCCTTTACTTATCATAAAGTTGATTTTTTGTAGTGGATCCTTCGCTTCTTGATCCCTCGACATGTTCATGCATTTACACAATGATTATTAGATTATTACACCAAGTTCATAACATGTATTTGATCACATGCATGTATTTGAATATTATTCTCAATCACATCAAATTGATTTAAATTTTCAATTTCATGTATCACCATGCTAAGTGTGTTTACAATATGCATACTATGAGTTATAAATGTCTCCAACCTTTATATACACCATTAAGACACAAATAAATGCACCTATTTAAGAATAAGAAACCGAAACCATGGTGTCAAGGAAACCTTATCATGGCGAACCAGGCAGCCATAGATCCAGGCATTGTTTCTTACAGGTTCCTCTTGACTTGAAGCTGGCGACCCAGGCAACTCTTTAGTCTTTACTAAGCTCCTGACCGCACTGCAGTTCACCTTTACCCGACTGATTACCTTCTCACAGCGGATAGTAAGTCGTTTTTTCATTTTGACCGTGTTAGTTTTCTGTCTCTACTGCACCGTCTGGATCACTGTTTTCTTCCCTTTTTGTCCTCTAGTTCAGATAGAGACCGCTCCACTGTCTTTACCTGTGCTATCAACGACCTGCCCCAGATCCTTACCCCGGTGGAACCTGTGGGCCTTCTGCGGTCCCCAGTCATCTCCTTTAGCAATGGACGCGTTGACCAAATCACTTTTGGATCCCACCGATGAATTTATTTGGAAGCAGACTGGTTTTTACGAGCAAGTGGATTCCCTTGAAAGAAGGAGCCCGACCCTCCCTTCCAAGCCTTTCCCTACTTGCAGTACCTCTTTATCTGGGATTCCAGTCGTGTCAGAACCTACAACACAGCCTTGTGCTCCTCTCCCGAGATACACTCACACTTCTCCTGACAGGACTCCCCTATTTCACTCTACTTTTCCCGCTGAGCATGAGAATCCTAGGAACACTCTTTCTTCTTGCCGAGTGCCTTCCCAGGGTCGCAAGGCTTGGAAGTCCAACAGGAAAAATAAGAGATTGGTTCTAGGAGATGGAGTAGGTTTGGAAAACCTCTGCAAAATGTCTCTGTGTGCTCTGGTAGGCCGCATCTCCTACAAAGCACTGAGCCCACCCCCTCTCGAGGACTGGGTAAAGACTGAGTGGACTCCTATCATAGGTTACTGTCCTGAAGTCTTGTATCTAAAAAAAGGCTGGCTTGGCTTCCTCTGTAGAAATCCGGAAGACGCTTCTCTGCTTTTATCCTCTTCTTGGGTCTTTGGGGGCAGCAGTCTCATGCTGAAGCGTTGGCAATTGGATTTCAACCCAGACACAGACTATTTCCAGTACAGACATTTATGGGTGCTCCTTCCGGAGCTGCCTCTCCATTTTTGGACTATTGAAGCCTTCAGAGCTATAGGGGACACTTTGGGAAGGTTTATCTCCTTCGATTCAGGTTCGCTTTCGGGCTCCTCGCGAAAGATGGGCAAGGTACTAGTGGAGATTGACATCACTGCAGGTCTGCCTGAAAACCTGGAGATCGTTTGGAGGGGTCGTAAGTCTCTTCAACCCCTGGACTACCTTGGCATTCCTTTCCGGTGCAACTCATGTCGAGAAATCGGTCATCTCCGCCGAAACTGTCCAGGTAAGACACGGTCTCCCTTTTCTGAAGAAGCAGACTTGCACCTCAATCCTCCAGACTACATGGCGGCTAATCCATCGCTTGAGCCTTTGGCTACACCCCTGGACCCTCCTTCCCCTCCTTTACCTGGTCATCCAGAATCATTGACGACCAAAATATTTAACCATTGTCCATCCCTTTTTTATTCACTCTCCTCTCCCGAAAGGGAGTCCATTAACAATTTCCATTGGCCCTCGAGCCCCCTACCCACTTCCCCAGCTCCAGCCTTAGGGGGTTTACAACCATCCTGCTCCTTTAGTACGGTGCTCGACACCCCTCTTCAACTAGCCTCTGACCCATCTCCCCCTTCATATCATCCACCCTCTTTGCATCCTCCCCCTCCAGCTCAAGTGAGTGGGCAACTCTGTTCACCCGACCCTATCTTTGGGCCGACCGAGTCCCCAACTTTTCTCCCGGGCTACAGTCAGCCGTTAGAAAATGAGGATATACTACTGTCAGCTTTGAGCTCTGAGGCCCCACCTTCTCACTTGACAGGAACTGTTACTCAACTCCAAGCCTTTAGGGGAAACGAGCTCTTATCAGTGCCAACAGTGGAGGGAGCCTCCTCATCACATCCTTCAACTTTGGAAAAGAATTCCTTCGCATGGTCGCGTGGCCTGGGTGTAGAGTTATCTCCTCTACAAACCAGAAGCTCTAGAAAAAAGAAAGAAGAGCTAGCTTCCCAACCGTTGGCTCCAACTGATCCTACACAATCTGAAAAAGCCCCCCTTAGAGTGCTGAAGGCTATTGCGCGTTCCAAATGATTGTGCTCTCCTTGAATGTGTGTGGAACTGGAGGACTTCACAAGAGAGCCTCCTTTCGAAAACTGCTTGAAAACACCAAACCAAATATCATTCTTCTCCAAGAAACACTTTCATCTGATCACAGTTCCAGAGCCTTTGTTCACTCTTTCTGCTCAACCTGGTTTTCGACGACTGTTAGCTCCATCGGCAACTCTGGAGGATTGCTGGTGGCATGGGATCCGATCTTTTTTGATTTGGTTCCCTACATTACTTGTGGGGGCATTCTGCTGAAGGGTCGATGCCATGCTATCAACCAAGAGGTTGCGTTCTTAAATGTGTATGGACCATGTCTGGACAGGTCACTATTTTGGAAGCATCTTGCAGCTAGTGGTTTACTCACCGTCCCTAATCTCATCCTCGGTGGAGATTTAAACTTAACTCTTTCTTCAGATGAACACTGGGGAGGCTTACCTCTGTCAGCTTCAGTTGGGGCGTATTACAGAGATCTCTTTTCATCCTTTAATTTGGTTGACATTTTGCCGAGCTGCATTGTTCCCACTTGGCGCAATGGGCACTCCGGAGAGGAGGCCATTGCCAGAAGATTAGATCGATTCCTAATTTCTGATACTTTTCTGACCTCCGCTACTTTCCCTACTTCCTGGGTGGAGTTTCCTTATTACTCCGATCATGCTCCTATACTCCTAAAGCTGAATATCCCCCTACAGTCTTTATCTGTTCCTTTTAAATTCAATCAACATTGGTTAGCTTCGGAGAACTATAATGATCTGGTTCATTTAGTCTGGACAGACCCTCGTTTTCAATTAGAAGACAACCCGCAACGACGCCTTCAATGGAAGCTCAAGGAATTAAGAGCCCGCACAAAGTCTTGGAGCCTTCAAAAGAAAAAATCGGAGGAGGCACTTCTAAAATCGCTCGATCTGGAGATAAAAGAAATTATCCACCGGTCATCATCAACGGCCCTGTCCATTGAACTTTCAGTTTACTTAAATGAGCTTGAGCAATGCAGAGATTATATATTAAAAGAAGAGGAATTGGCTTGGAGACTACGCAACAGAGCAACCTGGCTCAAATCGGGTGATTCAAACACAAATTTTTTTCACAAACTGGCTAGCTTCAACAGGGACAAAAAACGCATTTGGTCTATCCAAAGCGATAATGGAGAGACGCGCCGGGGTCAAGAGGAGATCAAGATGGAGGCGGTTACTCATTTCAAAAATCTCCTTGGAGATAACGGTTCCCATCAACTTCATGAAAAAGTTTTAACAACCAGCCTGTACCCAAGATTGGTCACAGACTTAGAAGCCACAGATCTTTATAAGCCTGTCTCCCTCCCAGAGCTAAAACTTTTTTTGTTGCATTTCAAAAAGGAGAGAAGTCCGGGGCCTGATGGCTGGACCACAGAGTTCTTCTCTCACTTTTTGAACTTGTGGGGCCGGATCTCCTATTGATGGTCGAAGATGTTCGTATTAAAGGCAATATCACACAAAACTTAAACTCCACCTATCTGGTTTTGATACCCAAAGAGAACAATGCTATCTCCTTTAATGACTACAGACCAATATCCCTGTGTAATCTTATATACAAACTAGTTTCCAAAGTCATTGAAAATCGCTTGAAACCTTTTTTGGAAAAGAGTCTTTCACCAGAACAACTCGGGTTTCTAAAAGGAAGGAGAATACAAGATGCCATTGCAACGACTCATGAGTGCATTCACTCTATTAAACAGAAAAATTTGAAGGCCTTAATCATGAAAATAGATCTCAAAAAGGCCTTTGACTGTATTGACTGGGCTTTCCTGAGACTTATTCTACATGCTGCGGGTTTTGGTAACAAGTTCACTGAATGGATCCTAGCTTGTGTTACAAGTGCAAACTTTGCGGTGCTGATCAATGGAGAAGCGACAAGTTTCTTCAACAGCGAAAGGGGGCTCCGACAGGGCTGCCCTCTTTCCCCTTACCTCTTCATTCTTGTTATGGAAAGTCTCAACTTGCTCCTTGCAAAATCTATTGCTGATCAAAATCTCTCAGGTATAAAGGTGTCCAGATTCCTTAAGATTTTTCATCTAATGTTCATTGACGATATTCTCCTTTTGACAAAAGCTGAGCCATCTGAATGGCTAGTTATTTTGGACATTCTACAAGTTTTCTGTACTGCTACGGGGCTGTCCATCAACCCCACAAAAACCTCGATCCATTTTTGGGGAATTTCGGAGGCTGAGCTCTTGCTACTCAAAGGCACCATCCCATTTTCTTTCATTGATTTGAAAAAGGGCTTCTGCTACCTGGGTTATAGGCTGTTGCTGAGAGCCTCCACCCCTGCTGATTGGAGCTAGCTCATGGCACTTTTTGAAAGGAAGATAAATCACTGGTGCAACAAGTGGCTGTCTCTTGGGGGGCGATACATCTTAGTCAAAGCTGTGCTTGAGGGGCTGGCTGTTTACTGGATGACTCTTGAGCGTATTCCTAATAAAATTATTGTTATTCTTCGAAGACTTGCTTGCAATTTTCTTTGGAATGATAGGATTGATAAACATCACTTTCACCTGTGCAAGTGGCAGTCTCTCTTCAGCCCCCGTAGGACAGGAGGCTGGGGACTAAAGAACCTGTCTATTTTCAACTCGGCTCTTCTGGCTTGCTCCTTCTGGAGAGGTGTTACTCTTAGAAGCATTTGGCAAAAAGTCATTTTTGCTAAGTACCTTGGCAGCCTTTCCCTTACACACTGGTTAAGAAGACCCTCTCTGGAGATGAAACGAGCTTCCTCTTTTTGGAAGGGATTGATCTCTTCCTCCCCGGTGGTGCTTCACTGGCTTCGTTGGAAGCCCGGTACAGGTTCCGAGATCCTTCTCGGTAGGGACAAGATTCTTGGATTGGAGAATCTTTCCATCCTCTCGCCTTTGCTCATATCTCAGCTTGAAAGTAAAAGTCTCCACTGTCTTGCACAGGTTAAGGGGGCTGCAAACTTTGGCTTTCTCCAGGACAGTTGGTGTTCAAGCAACGCTCTTCAGCTTCCTTTACCGATTGCAAGGGAGTGGGATTCTTACACTAGAGCTCTGAAAGCGGCTAGAATCTCACTAGACGAATTCCCTGATTCTCTACTGTGGGCGGGGGGTGATGGTTCTGGTTTCTTGACAGTAAGTAATGTCTATGTGGCTCTCCACCAAACGGTTGACTGTAGTCAAGCGAGCCCGCTGCTTCTTTCTCTTTGGAATTGGACCATTCCTCTTAAGTTAAAATTTTTTGTTTGGCTTTGTTTTAAGAACAGACCGCTCACCTGGGAGGCGATCCAAAGAAGAGGCTGGCAGGGCCCTGGCCGCTGCCCTCTTTGCACCTCAGCCATAGAAGATTTAAATCGCCTTCTGATCCATTGTGATTTCACTGTGAACGTTTGGACGCACATACTACTTTCTATGTCTCTTACTTTGGTCTGGAAGGGGGATTCTGTCCTTGAGTGTTTTGCAGATTGGCATAAAAACAAATCGACACCTATCTCCCTGGCTGCCACAATTTGTTGGTGGATCTGGATTGAGAGAAATCTGGCTATTTTCGAGGGACGACCTCCCTCTTGTCAAGCAGTCATCCACAAAATTCTCTCCAACTTCAATTGGCAGCTGACCTCCCAAAAGGTGTTTCAAAACAAAGTTGTTGATTTACAGTGGACGGATGGTACTATTCTCGTTTTCTTTGATGGTGTTGCTCTCTCCAGCGGTCTCTGTTCTGGGGCAGGACGATCTTTCAGAGTCCACCAGTCAAGGACTACAAACTGGTTTCTGAGTTGCGGAGCTGGAACTAATAACAAAGCTGAGCTCTTGGGCTTATGGGTCACTCTTTCACTTGCAAACTTTTGGTCTTTAAACCATATCCGTGTTTTGGGAGACTCTAAACTTGTCATAGAATGGATAAATCAAACCAGCGAGCTCAATTCTGTCCACTTAGAAGGCTGGAAACTGAAAACGAGGATGCTGTAATTTTTTTTTTCCGACATACAGTTCTGCCACATTCCCAGGGTTCATAATGGGGCTGCTGACGCTCTATCAAAGAGGGCTCTAAGTGCTGTGGTTGGTAGGCTCTCTGTCTACCATTGTGATAATGATTTTGAAAGTCAAGTTACCTCCTA
>ML833877.1:50788-74817 GCA_009831015.1 Picea engelmannii
TCAAGCTGAATGCAGCCTGCGAGAATGAAGGATTTTCGCAGGAGAGTATATATGCAGCCTGCGGACTATTTTCAAAATATGATTTTTGAGAAAATGACAAGTGTAACCTTCTTCAGGAAAAAGTCCTTAATGAAGAGTTTGATTTTCCATTATCATGACATAATCATAATATCATCTCGATAACCAAAAATGTGGATAACACTAAGGGAGGAATAATCCCCAAGGCATCAATATCATTATTCAAAAGAGACAACTTCAAAACTTGAAATTTGTACATTTACCAAGGCAACAATTTATTTATCCCATGCAATATGTAAATGAGTAGTTCCTTTAAGAAAGGGTTAATGGATTCAAGAGAATATGAAGAAGCTATATAGGCTACTTCCTTGGGGGTGTAAACACTTTTACTCACCAAGGTAAGCTTCTCGTAGCTAGGGTTTTAACTAGGAGGGTGTATGCAATTATACTCCTCTTAGTAAACCCTTATGAAGCAATATTCCCTTAGAAATAAAATGGTGGAAACACAAGTAGGGGTGTATGCCCTTATACCCCCTACTTGGCTCAAGAAAATAAAACCTTTAACTTGTAGAAATGATAATATAATGAAATAAATGGCACCTTCAAGGATTAAAAGGAAATAAAAGCTAGACTAACCACCAAAAAAACAATGAAGAAAGCATTCCAAGGCTAGCACACCATCTCCATCAACCATAACCAATACATAGCCATAAACAAAAGAACAAGAGAGACAACTATTCGAAGAGAGTGAAAATTTCAGTCCAAGAGCCTCTCATAATGGAGAGTTATGTTATGAAAATGAGATCTTATGATATATATTTATTCAAAATGTAGCTAACATAGTTTGTCCACATAATGTTAGGGAAAACAATAGATTAGGGGGCAACAACCCTAATATTTCCCCTTTACAAAGATAATATTTACAAATTTTGTTTAATTTCACTTTTGCACAAAGAAAACCCTAAAACAAAGGTGGCATCATCCCTTGAAGGAGGACGTTTTGGAAAATTGAGAAAGTCATTGGAGATGAGACGAAAATTAGGGCTTCCAAAAGCCATGTGGAATCATATGGAGCCTCCCCACCAAAAAATTCCATGCGTCATGCTCTGATTCATCATCAACCACCATATACCCCTCAAATGTGATGTCAAGCCCCTAGGGAGTGGAATTTTCCCCCTTCTGGGAAACTCGTTTGGCATGCAAAGGGTGGTATATGTCTATCCAGTTGTCTCCTAGGTCTCTGAAGACATCTCTTTGTCGTCTTGAATGTGGTCCTATTTCGTCCATCATGTGGGCTGCTTTCCCTCATGGAATCCCAAGCTAGGCTTGTTCTTCCAAAACTTGCCACAAACTTGTACTTGTAATAAAAGTGGATACACTCTCCAAGGATATCAAGTAAAAGAATCATGATAAGTGAATCAAGTCAATAAAAGAGCCATTAAAGCATGTATACTAGAACTACATCATACAAACATGTGCTTAAGAAACTAGACGTTTTTCCAATTTTGGTTGTGGGTGGGTTGGCATGGTACTTTTTTTCAATGGATCAAACCCCCTAAATCTAGGAAAAACCCAATCTGACTCATGTGAATGAAATGAAATGGATGGGGGAAGTACTCAATGGGAAAGGGGTTCATGATATGCAAGGGTCGATAGTATCTCATTTATGGGTTCCTTTGTGGAGGGTGTGTCGCACCTTCGTCCATAATGCATTTTTTCCAAGCCCATAAATTTCATTTTGTCTTTATTTATTTGTAATTTATTTCAATATAGCATAGGGAAAGTTGGAGGCCACTTCCCTGGCATAGTGACCAGATATTGACAGTTTCACCCATAATTACTTTCACGGAAATGGGAAGGTTAGTTCACGATGAGACCCCATTTACATCATCCATGCAATTGAGAGCCATTACCCTAGTGTGATGGCCATAAATGGTAATATCATATCGTTAGATACCCATGGACATGATATGTTGTCTCGTGATGAGATCCACTATCCTCAACAAATTCTTTAATCATTTTTATTTATTCTTTTCATGGGGTCCTTATTTTCTTGTGGAGAAGCTTTTCATTAATGTCTCGGGATCCCCTGGGAAAATCATCTGGAAGGTTCTTTCATTAGGATTTTATATTTTTCCAGCTAACTCCCCTCTATTCCTTCAACCCCTTCTTCTCTTGAAATGAGAAATGGTCCCTTATAGGGTCAGTCTACCCCAAAATCCCAAGAGATGATGCCATGAGAGGAAATAATGATGGAAAATGGTAAGTATGGTCGGGAGTGGCATGATAAATCATCAAATGAAGCTCCAAGAAACACCCCATCCTAAGGGTGACCATCTACTTGAGTTCCCCAAGATAACCACCAACATTTAAACAAGGTAAAAGGCATAGTTTCCAAAGCAGATGTCTGATAATAAAAATAACCTCTGATATACAAGATAGAATGCCTCAAATAGTAAAATGATACCCACCATCAAACCTGACTTGTATGGCATGGAGCAAGACCCAAGTGACCTGCGGTGACAAAATGGTGTGGATGATGACCAAGTGTTGGATAATTTTGGTGGCGATGCAAGTCTCTAGTTGTGAAAAAGAATATTTCTAGTCATGTGGTCTCTCGAAACTCCATATCTACAACCTGAGGGCCTTGAGACATAATCTCCTTAGTTATCCACAAAATCAAGATAACATACGACTCCTACTTAGGGACATGTGCTCGTCGTAGAGTGCATGAGAACTACAACATCTCCTGGTAGACATGTTCCTACAAGGAAACATCAAACTGTCAAGTGCAGGATGGACTAATCATCCTTTTTCTCATATGGTCATAATCAAAACCAACTAAGCTAGAAAAAGAATTTTTTGACAAAATTTCTAACTAAGTATACATATATGATGATAAAATCATTAATGAAAGTAGAGAAAAATGAAAATGCAATGTAAGTAAACTAATATGAGCAAACAAAATGAAAGATACAATAAGGAAAGATTACTTACCTACTTACCTGGGTTTCTGGGACCCTACAGATCAAGTCTTGAAGGTATCAGGTGAAATTGTACAACCAGTGCAACCACCTGATCATCATACAAAGACATTTCCCCCTGTGCTTAATCATGTGAAACAACAAATATAAGTTGATAACATAATAATCATGAGACTAAATAAACATATAATCAATCATGAAATAAAACTCATGATGATGAGTGGGACATAGGTAATACTATTGAAAAGAGAAACCAAAATCTCGATCATCCCGAAACTCCCAATTGCAAGCATATTCAAAAGACCGATCTATCCATCTCTAGAGTGGACTAGAATATGTAGATGATGGCTCATATTCATCCTGATCAGCACAATCATTGATCCCTGAAGATTGATAAGATGTGAGATAACTCAAGAATACCCCATAATTCACCCAAGGGGGAGAAATGAGGTACACGACGGGATTAGGTCTAGAAGAAGAAAAACATTGCCTCTTTGTCTGTGAATCCTTGTGAGAATCTCCAAGATGAAATTTTTTTCTCTTCGTAGAGTGAAACTCTGATTGCCTCAGGATGGCTATGTCTTGGTATTCTTCCAAAATCAAGGGTGAAAATGTCTTAAAATCGTCATAGAAAAAATATGTATCCCCAAAAGGATATGCATCACCCTGAAGATGTTGTGAAAAGTCATTTTGAAATAGATCGAGCAAATATATGATCATTTCACCATCACCATCCCAA
Organism: Picea engelmannii; assembly: GCA_009831015.1. Taxonomy (NCBI): domain Eukaryota; kingdom Viridiplantae; phylum Streptophyta; class Pinopsida; order Pinales; family Pinaceae; genus Picea; species Picea engelmannii. The sequence goes on from ML833877.1 coordinate 54,530, forward strand.
AAATATAAGTCATTTATGCATGGATACCAATACTTTGTTTGGGGGATTCCCTCAACATCGTAAGTGGGATCTTCGTCAAAGGTGAAAAGGCTCATGTCCCATCCACATTTTCCAATCTGTATGAAAGTGTCAATATGTTGATCAATTGTATCTGAGGGCTCTTCTAGTGCTCCTTCACTTCCGAGATCACGAAACAAGTTGTCATCAAGATCCTTGAAAGGGTCATAATTCATATTGTTCTCTTATTGATGAGTAGGAGGAATAGTGTCTTGGATGTCTTCATCGGAGTCATTAAGTGAAATTACTTCAGATTCATTAAATGCCTCCTCAGAATCTTCAACTTGATAAGCTTCATCAAGATCTTCTTGGAATATTTCTTCATAAGCATGTTCTTCAATAATCTCTTTTACTTGATTCATCATCTCTTTAGTGGATTCATTAGTAGTTTTTTCCCTTTCCATCAACAAAATTTCCTTCCATGAGGGATGTCGGGGTCTTGATTGATTCGAAGGTGCCATGGTCCTATTGACTAGAAGATCAACTTAAAGGAGTTTCTGGGGGAGAGAAAGGATTATCAAAGGATGAAAGGGGAGAGCAGGGGAAAGGTAAGTAATGGAAAGGTGGTTTTGGGAAATGGTGGAGTCACCAGACAAAATTTGAATAAGGTTTGTCAAAGAAAAATGGGTAATTTCTTGGAGTGGAGTTGCTAAGCAAGCTCGGGGTGAAGGATTTGGGAAAGAGACTTGCCAAAAGTTTCATTTTAGGCCACTAAGAGGATTCAAAATCCTCCCCGAAAACGAAGCCAAAATGTTATAGCAGAAGTTGTAGGTTGGTAAAATACCAACCTAACCACAATAAGCATGTGCTACAACTTGGGAATCCTACACCCAATGTCACCTCGATGTAGGTCCCGCACTTGGGGGGTGACTAAGGTCACTCCTGGGAGGTGATCCTAGAGACCCTAGGGTGAATGAGAAGGATGAAAGGAGGTTTAAGGAGAAGTCCCCCAGAAGGTCAAGTGATGGAAGAATAGATTCATTGAAAATGGTAAGTAAAGAGAGGCAAATGGATACCGAGTAAAGAGATAGTTGTCGATGCACCTATACCTGCCTGAGACACAAGAAAATACACTTTTCCAACCAAGTATAGTAATGGATTAGAAATTTAATCTTGTTTTCCCTAAAATAAAGAATCATACAAGTTAGTAAATCAGAAATATATTACATCCAAATCATCATGTAAAAGGTCTATATGAGTTATCAATGTCAGCAATAAAAATAGTAACCAATGTGATCTGAAAATAACACTTCAAGACTGAATAAAAACGGTTGTTGATGCAGGAGCATCGCCAGCACAATCAAGCGAGCCAATGTGTAGCGGAAGCCAGCTGGATAAGCCAGCACAAAGTTTTGAAATGCTTTGGGAACTGTTGCACGATCTTAAATGACTCATTTAAGAGAAGGCGCACTTGTGCATTGTAATGGACCTTGAGCCTTTAAGCTCTCGTCCTTAAGTAGATAGTCGACATTTAATTTAGTTAATGCTGGTAGATAGGAATTTAATTGTAGATTTGATAGCTTAGAGTCCAAGAGGGAAAACGGATATAGACACCCTCATTGTATCATTGTATCATGATCAATTCTAAAAGAAGAGCAGAAGAGCAAGCATAGAGCTGTATGAAGAACACCCATGTACAGGTGTTTGAATTAATAGAAGAACATTGATTCAAATTCATGGTTTGTGTTGATTCTCTGTGTGTTGATGTTGATATGCTCTTGAATGTTTGCTTCCAGTTATACATTTACTTTTATATGCTGCATATATGATTTCATGGTTGAACTGAAGTCTGAGAGGGTGAGTGAATGAGTTTCAATTGTTTCGCTAATTGAGCCAGAGAATTCCTGCAAGGAGTGTAGTCGGAGTGTCCGCAAGGAGTGCGTTGATAGAAGGGTTCAGTTGGAGTTAGATTTTGTTCTCATTCATTCAGGAGGTGCAGACAGGCACAGTGCCGTGAAAGGAGTGTGCAGGCCAAGCTAAGTCTCAGAGTTGCGATTCTGAGTAGAGTGTTGGAAGACTACTGCTGCAGGAGTGCGCAGAGTCAAAAGAATTCAACACGGAAGTGTCGTTGAAGGTTTGTCACAAGGAGTGTGTGCAAGAAGTTCGTAGGAAGACTTGAGAAGTCGAGAACAAGCTCAGGAGGAATAGGCCTTCGAATTTACCAAAGGATCAACGCAGGGAAGTTGCTATTGAAAGCTTGCAGGGAAGCATTGCAGGTTGGCGAGTGAGTGAACAAGTCTCGTGGAGAGACACTTCCTCATTTCACAGATTCACCAAGGGAAGAACGGACAGTCGAAATCCTCGAAGGAGATTTCGTGAAATCCCGAGGGGCGTTGGATCTTGCGGAGGTGCAAGGAGGTTACGGTGAGAACGTTCGAGGGTTTGAAAGCTTAGGAGGAGCGTAACCGATTGATCCAGGTCACATGAGCCATCAAAATTACACGTGGTATCGTGTATCGGGGATTCTCAAGTCGAAGTCCCGAGTTGTTACAACAAAACTTGCGATATCGCGATTCGCGATATCCTGAAAGGCTCAGAACCGTCCATCAGCAGGGACACATGTCAGGAGATCCAAGGAGTCGGAGATCGGAGAATCTAAGTTTTCGAAGGTAAGAAACTCTCACGCATTGGAATCGCGATCAATGATTTCCCGACAGAAGGATCGTGTGGGCCATAGTCAGGATTAGTGGAGTACAGGTGGCACAGTATCGGGGATCGGGAAAAGTCAAGTCTCGAATCCTTTGGCATCAGAATTCACAATCCCGCGAATTCTGAAATCCTGACAGAGGTGACGGGAGGTGGAAAAGTCAACCCACACGTGTGCATTGGAGTATCGACACATCGAGGTTCAGAGGTTGGAAATTCTATTAGTTGACGTCGCGAGTAGCGATTTCCCGATAGGGAGAACTCCGATAACAGGGGAGAAAGTCAATATTGACTTGCATCAGGTTTCGGGGAATCGTGAAGCAAAAAACACGTGACCATAGGATTTGCGAAATCGTGAGATCCGATTTCCTGATCATCAAGGGAGATCAATCAGAGAGTTGTTGTGGGTAAGGAAGGTTCTCGATAGGGAATCTGAGGAACCTTTGATTTCTTTGGGCCAAGGGAAGAGAAGATCCTATGTGAGTAGCGTACCTGAGGGTGCGGTTGCATCAAGAGTGGTATCAGAGCGGGAAAGATTCTTTTCTTTCTGTAGCAGAGAAGAGGATTCACCATGCTTCCCAGGAGAGAAAGACAATCGCCTGATCCAGAAGACAGGGAGGTGCAAAGAAGAGGTAGGCCGACAGGAAATCCAGAAATGGAAAGGCAGATGAGAGATCTCCGAGCAAGACTCGAGGAGATAGAGACAGCGCAAAGACACACAACTAGTGCAAGGGATATTAGTGATTCCAAGAGTGAGATAGAAGCTGAACGCGAAGAGGAAGTTGCAGCCGAAGATGTAGCGAATGAGCGATTAATTAAGGCTATTGCCTGGATGAGTTCAGAAACAAATATGGACATTCCATCTTATGAAGGGAATCTGGATGTAGAGGAGCTTCTAGAATGGATTAGAGCTCTTGACACCTACTTCTATTATGAGGATATCTAAGAGGATAAGAAGGTCAGACATGCTGTCATGCGCTTGAAGGGACATGCATCCTTATGGTGGGACGAGTTACAAGCAGATAGATGCTGCAAAGGCAAGCAAAAGATTAAAAGCTGGGATCGAATGATTGCAAAGATGAAGGCAAAGTTCATCCCAAGGGATTATCAAATCACACTGTTCAGGAGGATGCAGAACCTGAGACAGAAACTGATGACAGTGAAGGAATACACTGAGTAATTCTATCGACTGAACATCAGAGAAGGTCATCGGGAGAGCGATGATGAGAAGGTTGCCAGGTATCTGAATGGTCTGAGATACGACATTCGGGATGAATTAAGCATGGTTACCATCTGAACTGTGGAGGATGCCTATCAGATGGCTTTAAAAGTAGAGGAGAAGCTGAGCCGTAAGCAAGGTCAGCGAGGGCGAGGCAGAAGTCAACCCAGAGGCAAAGCAGTTTCCCAGGAAAAATTACAGAAGCCCAGGGAGGAATGGAAGAAGCCTCCGGGTAAAGTTTAAAGAGGTGGAACCTCACAGAGAGGACCATACATTGAACAGAGAGGGCAACATACAGAGCAGAGCGGAGGATATATTGACAATAATAATTTTCCTCGTACTAGAGGCAGAGGAAGAGGAAGAGGTGGAGTCATCACATGCTTCACATGTGGGAAGAATGGGCACAGGTCATGTGAGTGTTCAGAGAAAAAGAAGGACATTGGGGAAGTTCACATCACTGAAGCACATAAGCGGGATGTTGAGGCCAAGGATACAGAAGGCGGGAGGTCACTGATGATGCGTAAAGTTCTCTTAACACACGGGAAGGAGGTGGAGGACTCAGCTCAGAGGACCAAACTTTTTAGAACGGCTTGCAAGACCAAGGACTGGGTATGCAAGGTTATTGTTGACAGTGGTAGCATGGATAATCTTGTTTCAACCGAGATGGTAGAGAAGTTGGAGCTGGAGACAATTGATCACCCGAGTCCATACAGAGTTTCATGGCTACAGAAGGGACATTAGGTAAGTGTCACTAAACAATGCTTGGTTGAATTCAATATAGGGGAGTATAAAGATAAATTACTCTGTGATGTCATTCCTATGGATGTATGTCATTTATTGCTGGGGAGACCATGGCAATATGACAGAAATGTGGTTCATGACGGAAATATGAACACATATACTCTGGAGAGAAATGGGAAAACATACAGGTTGCTTCCGATAAAGGATAAGGAGGTGAAGCCGGAGGTAAGAAACACAATACTTCTCATGAGTGGGAAAGAACTTCTTACAGAGATGGAGAAGAAAGAAGATCCACAATTCTTTGTGGTTAAAAAGCCAAGAATTGTTCTGACTAGCACAAGAGTGGATGATTTTCCAAATGAGATTCAGGAACTGCTGGAAGAGTTCACTGACATCATAGTGGACGAATTACCTCATTCGTTGCCACCGATGAGAAGTGTGAGTCATCATATAGACCTCATACCAGGAGCCAGTTTGTCGAATAAAGCCGCGTACAGATTGACGCCGCAAGAAAATGAAGAGGTTAAGAAGCAGGTCCAGGATTTATTGGACAAAGGATTAGTCAGAGAAAGCTTAAGCCCATGTGCCATTCCAACGGTACTCAGTCCAAAGAAGGATGGAGGTTGGAGAATGTGTACCGACTCAAGAGCAATCAACAAGATAACCATCAGGTACAGGTTTCCACTGCCGAGAATGGATGATTTGATGGATTGCCCAAGTGGGGAAAAATATTTTTCAAAGATAGATTTGAAAAGTGGATATCACCAGATTCGCATGAGGGAAGGCGATGAGTGGAAGACAACCTTCAAAACTAACGAGGGACTGTATGAATGGCTAGTCATGCCGTTTGGCTTGACGAATGAACTGAGTACATTTATGAGGTTGATGAATGAAGTCCTGAAGGAATTCATCGGGAAGTTCATCATTGTGTATCTGGACGATATACTGATTTACAGTAAATCAGAGGTTGAACATCTGAAGCATTTGGCCATTGTGATGAAAAAGCTACATCAGGAGAAACTGTTGATCAACATGAGAAAATATTCATTCATGAAGACAAAGCTCATTTACTTAGGTTTTGTTATTTCAGCAAATGAATTGAGGATGGATCTAGATAAGGTGGAAGTGATCAAGAATTGGCCATCACCGAGAAATATTTTCGAGGTGAGAAGTTTCCATGGTTTAGCTAGTTTCTACCGAAAATTCATTAGGAATTTCAGTGGAATTAGCACAGTGATGATGGACACAATGAAGAAGCGACATAAATATTTTTACTGGACAACAGAGGCTGAGAAGAGCTTCAATATATTGAAGCGAAAGATCACGGAACAACCAGTTTTGGTGTTGCCGAATTTCCTGAAGACATTTCAAGTGAAATGTGATGCAAGTGGGTATGCCATAGGAGCGGTCTTGAGTCAGGAGGACAAGCCGGTTGCATATTCCAGTGAGAAGCTGGATGAAGAGAAACTGAAATACTCCACGTATAATAAATAATTCTATGCTATCATACAGGCGTTGAAGAAGTGGAGGCATTACTTGATGCCGAAAGAATTTGTTTTGTATAGTGACAGTCATGCATTACAGTTTGTGACTCAACATGAGAAGCTGAATTATAAACATGAAAAATGGGTAGAGTATATGCAAAATTTCACATTTGTAATTAAACACATTTTAGGTACTGCTAACAAAGTGGCTGATGCTTTGAGCAGGAAGTGTTTGTTGCTGCAGGAATTCCGAGTCAAAACACTGGGGTTTGAAAATCTCAGGGACATGTACACAGGAGATGCAGATTTTGTAGAAGCGTATGAAGCAGTTGAGAATCCAGTTCTCAGAGATAGAAGCCCTTGGATAGACTACATGATCTAGGAGGGATTGCTGTTAAGATGCAATCAATTATGCATTCCGAAATGCTCCATGAGGGATAATCTGTTGAAAGAGAAGCACAATGGTGGATTAGTAGGACATTTTGGCCATGAAAAAACATTCGCGAGGCTCAATGAGTCATACTTTTGGCCGGGAATGCGAGCAGATGTCAAGAAATTTGTTGACAGATGTAGAATTTGCCAGCATTCAAAGGGGAGAAAGAAGAATGTAGGACTTTATCAGCCATTGCCCATAGAAGAGAGGCCATGGGAGGCGTTTAGCATGGATTTTGTATTGGGTTTGCCAAGGACGCAAAGAGGATTTGATTCCGTCTTTGTAGTAGTGGACAGGTTTTCAAAGATGGCACATTTCATCCCATGCCAGAAAACCAATGATGCGACTCATATCGCAAATCTGTTTTTCAAGGAGGTCATTCGACTTCATGGGTTGCCGAAAAGTATAGTTTCAGACAGAGACACAAAATTCATAGGGAATTGTTGGAGGACCCTATGGAAAAGGCTAGGGACTAACTTGATGTTTAGTTCTTCCTATCATCCTCAGACGGATGGACAAATGGAAGTGGTCAATAGGAGTCTGGGAGACTTGCTGAGGAGCTTAGTGGTGGAGCACCATAGCAGTTGGGATAACATATTGCCACAGGCAGAGTTCGCATACAATGATTCAGTGAATCAAGGAATAGGGAAGAGTCCATTTCAGGTTGTATATGGGATGCATCCGAAAGGTATTTCTGAACTGAGGGATTCAGAGCCGACTGCTACTAGCAACGCTAGTGCAGAGGAGTTCGCTGAAGCGATGAAGGAACTTCACGGCCAGGTGAAGGAGCGACTATTGAAGTCAAGTTAGGAGTACAAGAACAGAGCAGATCAACATCGGAGTCAACTTCAGTTCGAAGTTGATGATCTAGTTCTGGCACACTTAAGGAAAGAAAGGTTCCCAAGGGGAAGATACAACAAATTAAAGATGAAGAAAATCGGGCCATGTAAGGTCTTGAGAAAATTCAGAGAAAATGCTTATGAGATTGAGTTTCCAGATGACATCGGGATATCTATGATATTAAATATCGCAGATTTATACCCATACAGGGTTGGAGAATCAGAGACTGGAGCCAAGGAACCAATGATCCAGTGGATGAAACAATTTCCAGTTGCAGAAAAGCCGCAAATGGAATGCATACTGGACACGAGAGTGGGTAAGAAGACCAGAAGGAAAGAATACTATGAGTATCTGGTCAAGTGGAAGAACCACCCAATGGAAGATGCCAGCTGGGAGAATGAAGCAGTGATACACAAGCATGGACAGACTGTGCAGGAGCTCATGGATTGGATCCCATGAAAGTTTTCAAGCCGAGGAGTATGATGCAGGAGCATCGCCAACACCATCAAGCGAGCCAGTGTGTAGTGGAAGACAGCTGGATAAGCCAACAAAAAGTTTTTAAATGCTTTGGGAACTGTTGCATGATCTTAAATGACTCATTTAAGAGAAGGGGCACTTGTGCATTGTAATGGACCTTGAGCCTTTAAGCTCTCATCCTTAGGTAGATAGTCGACATTTAATTTAGTTAATGCTGGTAGATAGGAATTTAATTGTAGATTTCATAGCTTAGAGTCCAAGAGGGAAAACAGATATAGACACCCTCATTGTATCATTGTATCATGATCAATTCTTAAAGAAGAGAAGAAGAGCAGGCAAAGAGCTGTATGAAGAACACCCATGTACAGGTGTTTGAATTAATAGAAGAACTTTGATTCAAATTCATGGTTTGTGTTGATTCTTTGTGTGTTGATGTTGATATGCTCTTGAATGTTTGCTTCCAGTTATACATTTTCTTTTATATGCTGCATATATGATTTCATGGTTGAAATGAAGTCTGATAGGGTGAGTGAATGAGTTTCAATTGTTTCGCTAATTGAGCCAAATACTTCCTGCAAGGAGTGCAGTCGGAGTGTTCGCAAGGAGTGTGTTGACAGAAGGGTTCAGTTGGAGTTAGCTTTTGTTCTCATTCATTCAGGAGGTGCAGACAGGCACAATGCCGTGCAAGGAGTGCGCAGGCCAAGCTAAGTCTCAGAGTTGTGATTCTGAGCAGAGTGTTGGAAGACTGTTGCTGTAGGAGTGCGCAGAGTCAAAAGAATTCAACACAGAAGTGTCGTTGAAGGTTTGCCGCAAGGAGTGCGTGCAAGAAGTTCTTAGGAAGACTTGAGAAGTCGAGAACAAGCTCAAGAGGAATAGGCCTTCGAATTTACCGAAGGATCAATGCAGGGAAGTTTCTATTGAAAGCTTGCAGGGAAGCATCGCAGGTTGGCGAGTGAGTGAACGAGTCTCGTGGAGAGACACTTCCTCATTTCACAGATTCACCAAGGGAAGAACGGACGATCGAAATCCTCGAAGGAGATTTCGTGAAATCCCGAGGGGCGTTGTATCTTGCGGAGGTGCAAGGAGGTTACGGTGAGAACGTCCGAGGGTTTTAAAGCTCAGGAGGAGCGTAACCAATTGATCCATGTCACAGGAGCCGTCAGACTTACACATGGTATCGTGTATCAGAGATTCGCAAGTCGAAGTCCTGAGTTGTTACAACAAAACTTGTGATATCGCGATCTGTAATATCTCGAAAGGCTTAGAACCGTCCATCAACAGGGACACGTGTCAGAAGATCCGAGGAGTTGGAGATCAGAGAATCAGATTTTTCAAAGGTAAGAAACTCTCACGCATTGCAATCGCGATCAATGATTTCCTGATGGAAGGATTCTGTGGGCCACAGTCAGGATTAGTGGAGTACAAGTGGCACAATATCGGGGATCGAGAAAAGTCAAGTCCCGAATCCTTTGGCATCAGGATTCACGATCCCGTGAATTCCGAAATCCTGACAGAGGTGACGGGAGGTGGAAAAGTCAACCCACACATGTGCATTGGATTATCGACACATCGGGGTTTGGAGGTTGGAAATTCTATTAGTTGATGTCGCGAGTAGCGATTTACTGATAGGGAGAACTCCGATAGCAGGGGAGAAAGTCAATATTGAATTGCATCGGGTTTCGGGGAATCGTGAAGCATGAAACACGCGACCATAGGATTCGTGAAATCGCGAGATCCGATTTCCCGATCATCAAGGGAGATCAATCAGACAGTTGTTGTGGGTAAGGAAGGTTCCCAATAGGGAATCTAAGGAACCTTTGAGTTCTTCGGGCCAAGGGAAGAGAAGTTCCTGTGTGAGCAGTGTACCTAAGGTTGCGGTTGCGTCAGTTGTCATAAAAGTAAATTTTTGTAGCAATATATCAGCCTTGTGTCTGTAGCATTCAATGAAGTACAGCAAAAAATATGACCATCAAAAAGTGCCAAAATCTATCCCAATAGATGCACCTAGGATAGTAGGTTAAAATAACCAAGTTAGAGGGTTAGTTTGTGAGATATTAGTGGTTAGGGTTAGAGTTTAAAGCAACCCTAATGGCTGTAGGTTAGTTTTAATAAAGAAATAATCATTTTTGGGAGAAATAGGATTCACTATGGGAGGAAGAATCCCCAAGGCATCAAGATCATTATCCAAAAGAGACAACTTCAAAACTTGAAATTTGTACGTTTACCAAGGAAACAATTTATTTTTCCCATGCAATAAGTAAATGAATAGTTCTTTTAAGTAAGGGTTCATGGAGTCAAGAGAATATGAAGAATCTGTAACATCCCGCTCTGGCGCACTGAGCGAACTTATTCTTTGAGGACACTTGCTCGCAAGTGATTCGGATTATTATGCTATTAAAAATTTTGATTTTCATTATGAGGCATTATGGGTTGATGACATGTTGTTTTACCTTAAAGATACCTCATGGTGATAAATCGTTTTAACAACAATAAATGATTGACTGCGTTGACCTCTTGATGGTGGAGATTTTTGAATGTCAGTTATAAGCCTTAAAGATGAATGTGTTTTCCTTTTGATTTCCATGGTTTTTCCATTTAGCAGTTGATTGTATTACCACTGGAATGACCACCTGTTGGAGACCATGAAATTGACATGAGAATGATGACTGTGGTTTCCATAATTACCATGATTTCGCTTTAAGGGATGACTGTGTTTTTTCTGCTTTTATTTTTACCCACGATTTTACTATTCAAATTATGTCTGAGATCGATGCTTAAATGTTCACAAATTGCTATTCAAATGTGACTGAGACCACTGTTAAATGCTCGTGTTTGTGAAAAAGTTATCTCCATAGCACTCGCTCACCAGAATTTGCCTAAATAAAAATCTATTGGAAAAGCCAGGATTTATCCAGTTTTGAGGTTGCGTCGAACTAGGGGGTAGATGTTGGTTGTGGAGCTTGATTATATTCCTGATTTAGAGGTCTTTTACTTTCAGCCGTGTTGATACCCCATGAAGTATTTACACCCCAGAATTATGTACACTCTTCCCCGCAGGGGAGTGCAGAGAGGGGGTACCCCCTCTATGGGGTCCGGGGGGCTATCCCCTCGGCTGGGGGGCGGGGGGAAAGAAGGCCCCCAGCAGGGGTTTAGGGGTGAAGCCCCCGAAGAAAAAATTGCCTTGTAAAAGTATATTGTAATTTCATTTTAAATCTGGACCATTCATTATAAGGTCGCAAATCTAACGGTAGAGATTATGTTAGGGTTTTTCTCCCTAGAAGGCAACCCTCTTTTATGAGGGAAATGTATTGTGTCTATGTATGGTGGTGAATATTGTATTCTGAGAGAGGAGACTGTGAGAGAAAGAAGAGGAAGTTACAATGGGTTTTTTTGTAGGTTGTATCCCTTCATTTTGCTGGATAATAATAAAGAAATGACCTAGCAATTTCTCTGGTGGACGTAGCCCACTCTGGGTGAACCATGTAAATATGTGTCTCTCTTGTATTGTGTGTCTTCTGTGTTTTGTTTCTTCATTTGTTTTATTTTATTGCTCTGCGGTCCTGTTTTTCTAACAACTAGTATCCGAGCGTAAGGTAACTTGCAATAAAAGAGGGTTCCTGGTTCAAGTGGGAGCAATGTTGGAAGATGGAAGGGCTAGATACCATCTTTAAAGAGGTTGGATAAGGTTACCTTAGTAGATTTCTTATTTTTCAACCTCTAGGAAATTTACCAAGTGCTAACATAATTGGCGACTCCACTGGGGAGAACTAAAAATGACAATCTCACGCCTTCTTTCCCCTAACGAAAGTTTGACTCTGAGAAGAAAGTAATGTTTAGAGGTTGATTAACTCTGTACATATTATTTTCAGATTCTCTCTTTGAACCTTTTGTTCCTCTATGACTGTCCCTGCAGCAGTACAACCTAATATCGAGCCCGGACTATCGAATCAAACACATATTGCGTAAAACCTTTTTGACATAATCCTCCAAACTGCCAATAACCGGGAAGAACTCGAACGTTCGTGGGCAGCCATTGAACGAGACATAGCTACTCATGAACAATTGGAAGCTAGACGACGTCAACGTAGAAATCTCCCCTAGTTTTCCTTCACCGTAAAATTAAAACTATATATATATATATATATAAACCAAAAAGAGTTCTGGCTCCTAAGAAGGTTCATACTCGATCTCATCCAGACCCAGAACCCTCTACTGCAATAGATAACCCCGAGCAGTTGTTGAGGCAAAATACCTTAGCTATCAGTTCGTCTAGTTATACAACCCTTCATAAGTCCCCTACCTTTTTCGGAAAACCAGATATTTTACAAAATCTTGATCTTGATCCTTTTCCACATAGAAACCTAGTCCGAACACGGTCTGAAACCTTTGCATCTAAACTTGTCTTCGATCCTACTATCTTGCAACCTCGAACCCCCGAAGTCTTGTCTCCTACAACTCAACTACAAATCACCACCTCCGCACCGCCTAGTCCTTCATCATCCGCGTCTTCCGTCGCTACCTCTCCAACCACCCAAGTCGTCGTCCCACCTCCTCCGTCCATCATGGCAGCTCGATATGCCCCTTTGGTGCTTGCCGCATCACTACATGCCATACCCCAAGACTACCAGACTAGGCTACCATAGTTCGATGCCACTGGACTTTTAAATGCACAACAACATGTGGATAAGATGAACGAATATTTGGATTTGCAAGAAGTTGACGAGGTCGACGTTCAAATGAGACTTTTTGCTCAGAGTCTGACGGGAGACGTCAAGAAATGGTTCAAATCTTTACCCGCCGCATCAATCCCTGACCTTGTCGCGTTCCAAATAAGTTTTCTTGACCGGTGGGAGGTAAAGAAAAACCCGGTCCAGATACTGTCAGAATATGAGAACATAAAAAGAAATCAGGGGGAGACGGTACATGATTATTGCACTCGTTTTAACAATATTTATAATGCAATCCCAACTGAAATAAAACCTCCACAGGGTTTGGCATTGATTAAATTCCCTTATGGATTCGATGCTGACATGTCTTACCAATTAAGAGAAATAAACGCTGCCACCCTTGAAGACATGTAGAAAAGTGCTATTAGTGTAGAGGCTAATCTTTTGGCGAAACAGGCCTGTCAAAGGTCAGAAACGAGAGCACGATCAAAAAAGAACCTTCCACGTTGACCACTGATTCCAAATTGGATTCTGTGGTCAGATCTTTGGAATTATTGATAGAAAGGACGAGTATTTTAGACAAAAATCCTTCGAGAGACAAAACACCTGCCCCTCAGATTTGAAACCCCAATTTTAGAAGAAACCCCCCTCAAATAAGGCAAAGAGATCCTAGGGATCAAAGGGACCAAAGGGATCAGAGAGGTCCTGATCATCCGATCAGGCCTCCCCTGCAAGAAAATTATGCTGATGAAGGGGGGGAAGTAATTGAGGAATTGGAGGACACTCATATCAACCTCATGGGCATTCACGACAATGAGGCCGTCTTCCTTACTCAAGAGGAGCAGGAACTCTTTCTGCTAAATAAAACAAAGGTAAGTGAGGAGGCCAAGGATGCAGGACAACAGTCTTTTGAGAGCGCTATTTTGGAGGTGCACCATCCATATAACCTGCGAAGTAAGAAGACAGAAGGAAATTCCTCGAAAAAGACGACCGAAACGCAGAAGGTAGCCGAGAATGAGAAAACCCTCGAGAAGACCACTGCTGAAAAGTCTTCTGAGAAAGGTAAAACTGATGCTCTGGCGAAGAAAAACATCACCATACTGAAAAGACCGACACAACTCAAATTTTCACCTGTTAATCTGCCTAGTACTTCTGACCGGAAGAATATGGTGGACCAACCAGAATCAACAAGTCAGACCCGAACACCTGCACCTTTTAGCCTGGAGGCAGAATTGGCAAAAATTAAAATTCCCGTCCCACTGACAGAGTTTATAAGCAGAGGCGGTTATCGTTCACAGGTATTGTTAGGGTCCTATAATTATAGGCGAGTAGATACTTCGACTATTGATTTGGCATTTCCCTCGTGATGATGAAGTCTGGCTCAGGTGATTCCGCTTCCTCCCTCCATTCTTGTCTCTCATTTCTCCATCACCCTGCTGCATCCTTCATACACACGGCGCCCACACTCCCTTGTCCTGTTGCCCCATCGACTACTTTTCCCGCCTCTCCGTCCCTGCATAAATGGACTTAGGATGAACAAAAAGAGTAATAAATCGGTTAGATTAAAATAAAAATAAGCATTAATAAAGTTAAGCTAGGTTAAAATTGATTAATAAATAATTATTTAATGATTAATTAATTATTTATTAATTAATTATTAAATAAGTTAAGAACCAGGGTTAGTAGCTAGGTTAGTAACTAAGTTAAAAGTTAGGGTTAATTTTAAATTAAAATGAAACAATTAAATTTAAAACAAAATAAAAAAATAAAAAACATATATAAAAAACAATTATAAAAAATTAAATAAATACAAAATATTAAAAAATAACAAAAAGTAAATAAATTAAAAAATATATTAAATACAAACAAATAAAAATAAAACAAAATAAAAAGAAGAAACGTGACATATTACATAACACATGAAAACATATTAAAAAAAAACAAAAAATTAAAATTAAAAAACAAATTAACCTAAGTCCTAACCTACGTACCCTCTACCCCCTACACCCTACGCCATTACTCCTACCCCCTCACACCACCCACATACCCACCCACCTACGTCACCTCCCACCTACCTCCACTACCCACTCCCAATACGTCACCCCACCTCATACCCCACTACCCAACTCCCTCCATATTCCCGCCCCCCTAAAACTCCCACACATTTCATACCCCGTACCCCCCTATCCACTTACCACGAGAATATCAACGCGTAGTATTAATTCCGGAGGCCCCTCCACCTTCCGGAATTTAACGAAGGGGGGTCCGGAATTTAAATTAAAAACCCATGCAAATTCCAATGGCCCGGATTCGATCATCGAGATCCACGGCCCAGGTTCAATTCCGGACCCCCCGGGCGGTCTACGTTTAACGAGGGGGGGGTCCGAAATTTTTCCCGCCAAAAAATCATTTTCCCTCATGTTTGTCAATTTTCGCCTATGATACCATGTCTTCTTATGACGGAGATCCTGAGCAAACGGAGACGAATTTTAAAAATACGAGAGAGGTTTTTGGTCAGCACATGATGAGAAACAAAAACCTCTCCCAGTTTTTCCAACAACATCACGAGCAGAGAGAGTCGAAGGCATCTTTGAGGCCTATTTTTCCAGATTTGCCATTTTCCGTTTCAATCCCGATCTTTCAGGAGCTGTCACGGCCAGCTGGGGACAAATTCGGCGAAACCGAAAGAGGGTTTTGTCCAACACATGTCTATCTACAATAAACTCTTTAAGTTTTCTCCCAAGTGTCATCATTGAAGAGAGAATCACGTCTGATCGAACCCCTGTTTCGCAGCAAAACGGTCCATTTTTCATGACAAAAAACTCCGAATTGCGTGGGAGTGGTGGCTATTTTTGGCCGAGTTGGTTAAACCGTCTTGCGAAATTTGTTGGGATGATCCATATTATTTATTGAGATGATTTGAATGTAAAAGGGTTGGATCTTCACGCCCTGTGGCTATCAAGCTGTAACATTTTTGAACAGATCTGCCATTAATGAAAGAGGCACTTTACAGGATTCCTGTGCATGTTTACTGGTGATGTGATTTTCTCAGTTGAATGTTTTCTCGCTCTGTAACCACTTTGTTTTATGAATCTAATCTTTATGAATAGCGTTATGTCTCAGGATTTATCTCCGATACCCTATTTCCGATTCTAAAGATTTGAATGTTCATCTTCTAAATATCTTCAATCAAGAGATTCTTAAGTGCTTGTTGGCTGGAGTTATTTCCTTATCTTTTCTTCTGATCATCATTTAAACTATTAAAGATCCAGTGAGTGTGTTATCTCGCCTTGTGAAGGATTTCTTCAGCGTTTCTGGTTGTATCTCAGATTTTATTAATTATAGACCCCATACCCCAATGGATGTGCAGTTTGTCTCAACCAACTTTAAAACCTCTTTACAACAAACCCTTGTTCTTCATAACTAGCCTAATATTTCTGCAAACAAAGCTATATTACACAGAGAGATCCCTCTCTGAGTCTTGGAGGGCTAGATCCAAGACTCGAAGTGGTTCTGATGTTGCCTCTGTGATTTCCTTTCAGCCTTGGGAAAATTACAGAGTGCTAACAGGTACTAAAAGCGTTAGCCATTGAACCTGACATAGGCACCAAGGCCTTGACTATTGGGTCAGTGACTCATTCTGACACTATGAACCTTACTGATGATCGTCTCGAACTCCTTTTCGGACTTGAAGTAGACGGTCGAGACGATACCGGTGATGTAGCTCCCTTTTACATCAGTTTGAACATACACGATTTGATATTGCATAACGCCATGCTCGATTCAGGTGCCTCACATAATTTGATGCCTAAAGCAGTAATGGAAAAACTTGGATTGGAGGTTACCAGTCCATACCAAGATCTACACTCGTTTGACTCCAGCAAAGTCAAATGTATTGGTCTGATTAAGGACCTCTGCATCACCCTGGTTCAGATCTCTTCAAAAATCATGGTAATGGATGTGGTGGTTGCAGATATCCCGCCAAAATATGGTATGTTGCTATTCCGGTCTTGGGGAGCTAAGTTGAAAGGAACCCTGCAGCTGGATATGTCTTACGCCACTATCCCAATGTTTGGACAACAGTGGAGGTTATATAGAGAAACACTGATGAAGTATATGGTCAGCAGTCAAGAGAAACCTCACAATTACCCCCTTTACTCTGCTCATTCTGATTTAGATTCGTTCATCTTGTACAATGATGGTGATACGGAAGAGCAAGATACTCAGCCGATAGAAGATGTAGATAGTCAAGATGAAGGTCCAGAAAGAGGTGAGACAACAAAGATGGAAAATGTAATCACTGAAGATTTCCCCGCTGATTTCTAGAGTATGGATTTCGATGGAGCTGTGAGTAAAGAAGGAGCAGGAGCTGGAGTCTGGTTGCATAACCATCCAAAAAGGTATTCAGAAAATCACTCCTATAAGTTAAATTTCCACTGCACTAACAACGTTGCCGAGTATGAAGCATTAATGCTCGGTCTGAAGTTGTTGAAAAAAGTTGGTGCTAAGCAAATAATGGTAAGGGGTGACTCTGAATTAATAATTAAACAAATTAAAGGAGAGTATGCCGCTAAACACCCGTGCCTTAGGGCCTACATGAATGCTGTTCTTGATGCTTTGAAGTGTTTTAATGAGGTTGACTTGCAGGTAATGCCGAGAGGACATAATATTCTGGCCGATGGATTAGCTACGTCAGCAGCTTCCTGCAAGATTCCTTTCCGTCAAACTCGCCCATACACTGTTGAAGTGAAATGCAGACCGACAGTGCCCGATAATATCAGGCACTGGCAAGTGTTTGGAAGTGACGATCAGATAGAGGACTTTCTGCAATGCAAGAACGATTTTGAATGTACAAACATAGATGTAGAAAATGAAAATGAAAGTGTAAATAATTCTGAGTTTGAAATAGACAGTGTTAATACTGTAAATACAATAGATACATGGGATATAGTAGATTCAGGAGAGTTAGGAGATGAAGAAATGGATGTCGATGTTTTACAATTGAAAATCAATGTTTTACCTAGAGGACTTTTCCCTTTAGAAGATCTGTTTGACAGTGATGATGTCGCTAAGAAACCAAAAATAGAAGCTCATGGGAAAGAGGTAGAATACTGCAATATAGGAACCAAAGAGAAACCTAGGATGGTTAAACTGTCCAAATCATTACCCCCAGAACAAAAGCTTAAGTACATTGAGATATTCAAAGAATATTCATACGTTTTTTCTTGGGGCTATGAAGATTTGAAAGCCTATGACACCAGCATTATACAACACATGATTCCCATAAAACAAGACCAGAAACTGTTTAGGAAGAAACTTAGGAGGATAAATCCCAAGTTGCTTCCCGTGATAGAAAAAGAGATTAAGAAAATGTATGATGCCAAGATCATAGTCCCGCTACGTTTCTCTAAGTTGGTTTCTAACTTGGTCCCTACACAAAAGAAAACAGGGGAAATCAGACTCTGTATAGATTTCCGAAACCTGAACAAAGTATCCTTGAAGGACAACTACCCCTTGCCTAAAATGGATCACCTCCTGCAAAGAGTGGTCGGGTCCAGTCAGATTTCTCTGTTAGATGGTTTCTCAGGCTACAACCAGGTCCTAGTTCACCAAGACGATCAGGAAAAGACCGCTTTCACCACACCATGGGGCACTTTCATGTATGTGAAGATGCCTTTTGGTCTGATGAACGCAGGAGCCACCTTCCAGAGGGAAATGGACATCGCCTTCGTAGAAGAGTCAGGTAAGTTTATCGTCGTTTATCTAGATGATGTGACTGTATTTTCCCAATGTGATGATGAACACCTGCGACACCTTAGACGAGTTTTTGAAAAGTGTAGAAGGTTCGGGATTTCTTTAAATCCCAAGAAATGTCTCTTTGGGTTAGAAGAAGGCAAACTGCTCAGACACATCATCTCTAAGGAGGGAATCAGAATTGACCCCAGCAAAATAGAGGCCATACTAAAGTTAGATCACCCAAGAAATCTAAAAGAACTACAGTCTTTTATAGGGAAAATTAACTTTCTTCGATGATTCATTCCTAATTTAGCCGAACTCCTCCGAAATATCACCAACATGCTAAAAAAGGATGCAAAAATAAAATGCGACTCTGAATCTAGGCAATCCTTCGAACTGGTTAAACGTGCACTCACAGAAGCCTCAGTTTTGATTAGTCCCGATTTCACTAAAGATTTCTACCTTTTTTCCTTCGCCTCTGAACATACTATAGCAGCTGTATTACTGCAGAAGAACAGTGAAGGGTATGAACAACCCATAGCTTTCTTCAGCAAAGCTCTAAGAGATGTTGCACTGAACTACAATATTATGGAGAAGCAGGCTTTTGCTTTGGTAAAGGCTATAAAGGACTTCAGGGTTTATATTCTCCATTCTCACATCATAACTTATGTTCCAAATGCGGTAGTAAAAGATATCCTGACACAAGACAACCCTGATGGGAGAAGGGGAAAATGGATTGCAATTATTCTAGAATACGACATAGAAATTAAACCCACAAAACTGATCAAAGGCCAAGGCCTTGCTAGATTGATGGCGGAATCTAACTTTCAGGCTCTTGACATCAATTTTCTAGACGTGGCAGATGAACAGGGCGAGATGGCGACTCCAAACATTAGAGAGGCTTTTCTCAACTCTCCATGGTATGCATACCTTATATTCGTTCTACAAAATTTACAAGCTCCCCCTGGTTTAACTAAAACTAAAGCTAGATTTTTAAAGTTGAAGGCATTGAAATTCTGTATTCTAGAAGGAAATTTATACTGGAAAGACCCTGCAGGTATTCTTTTAAATTGCTTACTCAAAGATGAAGCTGACAAAGTGTTGCAGGAGTTTCATGCAGGGGAATGTGGTGGCCATTTGAACTGGAAGGTTACGGCCAACAAAATACTCAGAGCTGGATTTTACTAGCCCACCCTGTTTGCAGATGTACATCAGAAAATAACAGCCTATCACCAGTGCCAACTGTTTGAGGGTAAAAGGAAACTTCTTCCTCTACCTCTTAAACCAATTTCAGTCGAGGCTCCTTTCCAACAATGGGGACTTGACTTCATTGGAGAGATACACCCTCCATCTTCGGGCCAAGATAGGTGGTTTCTCACTGCCACTGATTATTTTACCAAATGGATCGAGGCTGTACCTAGCAGGCAAGCCACTGACTCTGTTATTATTAAATTTCTTGAAAACAATATTTTGTCTCGTTTTGGTTGTCCTAGAAAGATCATTACTGACAATGCAACTGCCTTTCGGTCGAAGAAACTCATTGATTTCTAAAATCGTTACCACATTGGTTTGGGGCCTTCCACAGCCTACTACCCTCAGGGAAATGGGTTGGCGGAATCCTCAAACAAGACTTTGGTAAATATCATCAAGAAAACATTGCAGGAGAATAAAAAATCATGGCATGATAAGCTGGTATTTTCTTTATGGGCAGATAGACTGACCACCAAAAGGTCAATCGGTATGTCACCATACCAGCTGGTCTACGGTACTGAGGCTATTTTACCAACTTCTTTGGGAGTTCCTATCATGAAGTTACTTCAAGAAATGAAATCTGAGCCAAATGATTCCCAGAGAAGAATCAATCAAATGATTCATCTGCAACAGACTAGAGAAGATGTGTTCAACAAAACACAGGTCATCCAAGAGAACATCAAGAAGATCTTTGACAAACGAACCAAGGAGGATGATTTTGAGCTGGGAGACCTAGT